>CAUYRH010000445.1:0-12628 GCA_963574655.1 Perodicticus potto
AGCTGGGACTACAGGCGCCCGCCACAACGCCCGGCCATTTTGTGGTTGCAGCCGTCATTGTTGTTTGGTGGGCCCGGGCTGGATTCGAACCCGCCAGCTCAGGTGTACGTGGCTGGCGCCTTAGCCCATTGAGCCACAGGCGCCGAGCGTCTTATTTCTTTGATAAAGAACATAAGCCATTATGCAATAGGCTAAAATGGGACTCTTTTTCTTGACAAGCTTCTACTTCACTTAGAGATTGCTTGTTGCCACAAGTCACAAAAAATTCAACTAAATGCTTTAAGCAACAAGAAAATATATTAATTTTTCCTATTGAATTGTTGGATCTCCTTCTATGTTCTCATTGTTAATCCCTAAGGTGGTTAGTTAGCAAATATTTTCTCCATTTCTAGGTGTTGTCTCTTCCCTGTGTTGATCTTTTCCTTTGCTGTGCAGGTTTTTTACATAGCGGCTTGCTGTGGTCCCATTTGTCCAATGTTGCTTTGGTTGCCTGTGGTTTGGGTGCATTGAATATATTGGTCTGTTTACCAGGAAATCCAGTGGCCAAGCCTCAGCAGTGTGTGGTCTTACTTTTCAGAGAGGTCATTAAGGACCCAAGTGCTGTCTTTTCACTCTGCCATGTCCACATTGTTGACTTCATCTTTTGGCTGGCTCCCCTCCTGGTCAGAGGTGGCTGCCAACAGCCATTATGGTCACATGCTCCTCATTCACTTGCAGGGTGAGACAGAGAACTTGCTAGCTCCCATGGTTCTCCCAGAAGAGTTAAGAGCTTCCTTCTTCCTTGTGCTCATTGGCCTTCATTGGGTCCTCTGACCATCCTAAACAAGACACGGGAGTAAAGGCAATGGAATTGCTTAGACTTGTCAAGTCCCAGGCTTAGCATGGACAGGGGCAACGCTGAGGTTCCCTCAGAGCATCTGATTGCCTGTTCTAGAAAGATTCTCAGAGCTGTTAGATAAGGAGAAATGGATGCCAGGAAGGTCAACAAGGCCCAGCTCCCTGTGATCAAGCATCACCATTGCTGCATTGATCTTCCATGATTATTCTCTTGGAGCTTCTGCTTCAAATGGATTTTCATCTCTCACAGTCCAGTGTTAGAAAATTCTAACAAGTATCATGAACTGAGGGGGCTGAAGAGACAAGTCAGCAGCACTCTCCCAGCCCCATCCATTCGAGTATTTCACACGCATTAATCCCATGAGGGAGATAGTACGTATATAATCCCCCATTTTATTGATGAGAAAACCAAGACTCAAAAATATTCAGCAAACTGTCTAAAGTGGCATAACTACTAAGTGTAGAGATGAAATCAAGTTTAGCTGTTTACACTCTGAATACTCTTTTCAGTATGTTATACTGTCTCCCGACTCAGCAAAATATGTTTAGTTTAACCAGGCAATTCATTTTTATTATAATATTCTCCCTTTGATTAAGTTAGAACATTTTGGGGAAAGAAAAAAAGCTCCTCAATTTTCTAACTTATTCCATGTTTCCTAGATAGGGGCTTAGAAAAAACTGTTTTAAATCTATATTTTCTTCCACAAATGAACAAGCCTGTCCTATTTTTAGTATATAACTTATAGCTAATCACTAGTTGTGGTTTATCTATGATCTTGGACACTTCCTACATACTTTCTGTATTAAATTGTGTCATAGATCATATTTTAGCTGTATGCTACTGAGTTCTTATTGTAAAGATACAGAATTCTTAGAATTTAGTCTTTGAAGTTTTATTAAAATCAGGATTGCCACATTGCTCGTCTGACATTCATGTGATAACACCATGAAGATGAGACATTTACACCTTCATCTGTATAAAAGTGCCCTGAAGCCCTGTAGCTCAGGCCCATGTGCAGCAGCTTGGCTGAAGTCTGACTCAACGGGAATGTTCAGCGGGCAGGGGTGGTGTTTCCGTATTTTATGGGGCCATGTTGATTCTTTCTAAATGCTGAGTAGATGGGTCTGGTTTTTCCTGTAGTCGTTTCCTATTTGGGTGGTATCCAGAAGAGAGGGCAATTTCGTGGCCAGCCTGTTTGTTTACTCTTGCTGTGTGATATGAATAGCAAGTTCTACTCTAGACCAGAGTCTAAATTTGAATAACCTTCAGGGGCCTCCTTGACAAGGACACAGCTTTATCTCTTGGTTGCCTATAGGAATGTGGGTTCTTGGGTCAATAGCAAGAGGATGAACATTCTGAGGGGATGCTTCAAACTTTTTAACCTACAAATGCCTCTAGGGTTGGGAACCAAGTTCTACTTTCAAGTTTCAGATTTAGTTAAAATTAGAGGAAGTTCTTCACTTACAAAAGAGAAGCATTTCTGTATAAATTGGCTTAACTAAATCTCCCACAAAAACTTAGGAAGAAAATCTCTCTAATTGGATTTTTGAATTCACTTCTTGAATTGGTATTTTATATTTTCAACTTAGCTGGAGAATTCTCAAGTTTTCTAAAAGGCGATCAGCTGAAACCTCCCATTAGATTGTAAAAATTGATCTCTAACACTTTTGCATTTGTTTAAAGGTTTTGTCTTGTCTCACCAACAAGCATTTTCCTTCTTTATTGTAGAGCCTCATGCAAATCGTACCCTCAGCTCCATGTCCAAGCCAATCACAGAGAACCCATTTCCCTTGCAAGGATAGGTCCAGATATGGACATGTGATATAGGCGTGGCTATCAAGCCATTCAGGATGGTCTGCTGGGGACTTCTGAGAAATGTTTCTTCATTTTTATAAAGAGTGCAAAAAAGAGAAAATTTTCTTCTTCTAGACTTTGTTATGTTTGAATGTGATGCTGGATACTGCAACAGCCATTTTGTGACCTCAAGGGGAAATGGCCTGCGTGTCAGCTCTACCACTCACGATGGTGGAATGAAAAGATGAAAAGGATCTGAGTCCTTGTATTAGTCAAGGTTATAAAAGGAGATTTATTATGGGAATTGGCTCACATGCTTATGGATACCAAGAAGTCCCACCATATTCTGGGAACCAGGAATGCTGGTGATATAATTTAGTCAGAGTCTGAAGATCTGAGAAGCAGGTTGGGGGTGGTGCTGCTGTGAGTGGAAGTCCTTCTAGTACGAAGGTCCAAGAACAGAAGCTTCGGTCTCAGGGCAGGAGAAGATGGGTGTCCCTGCACAAGAAGAGAGAGTGCGTTTGCACTTCCTCTGCCCTTTTGTTTTGCTTGGGTGGGCTCTCAACAGATTGGATGATATTCTCCAACATTGGTCTTCTTCACTCAATCTACTGATACAAATGGTAATCTCTTCTGGTACACCCAGCAGTGTTTTACCAACTATCTGGGCATCACTTAACCCAGTAAAGTTGCCACATAAAATTAACCATCATAGCCCTCAGTTATGAAGTTAAGCTACTTAACAAACCTGGGAGCAACCCATCACTGGACTTTAGATGAGACAGTAAGTTTAAGCCAGCTGTAACAGAAAAGCTGATTCATTATCTCAGTGGAGAACATTGTAAGTGCTACAATATTGCAAACTGCATTTTGAAGACTCTCTTGAGTTTCTGCCTCAAGCATTCCTACTCTTCCAATTTGTTGATCACTCATGCCATCATTGAAATATCTTTTCCAAAATTCAAATTTGATTAACTTTGATTAAATTCTTCAAAGACTCCTTTTTGCTTTCTTGGCCTGGCACTCAGACCTGTCTTCACTGGGTCCAGATCCAACCTCCCTGGCCACATATCCCAGTACATCAGGCCCCACAGTCACCTTCACACTAGATATTTGTATTACTGTCCTTACTTGACCATGCTATTCTATCTCCCCTATGTTATACAAATGTTATTCCCATTGCCCAGAACACCCCTTCCCGACCTGATGGGTCACTCACAACACAGACTTTACGACTCTGCCTCTTTGGTGAGCCTTCCCTGATTCTCTCCCAGTCCCTCCAGGTTGTCAGATGCTCCTTCTCAATTGCTCCTGGCACCCTTACTGGAATATTAAAACATATATGACACTGCAGTATCATTGTGAGATTAGTTGCTTCCTACATTTGACTACCAGTTCTCTGAGGAAAAGATATCTTGTTCATCTTCAATGCTTAGCATATTACCTGGCATAAAATAAACAGTTAATAAATGTTGATTAATAAAGAAAAATAATGCTGTAACACAGACTTGAGTTCATGAAGACTGTACTCTCTGTCACTGACTTATTCTCAGCGTTTTGCAAACCACAGCATCCTCAGCAGGATGGGGAGGAGAAAAGAGAGGAAGGAAAATATGTAACTGTAACATCTGTTGTCAAAATTTTGGAGGAAGGTAAGCCAAGCTTAGCAGATTTCTTTTTGTACATTTTTTACCTATTCTTTCTGCCTGATGATGACGAATAACTCATATGATGGATTATTTAACAAATGCCTATCAAGTGCCTACTATGTATGAAGCATTGTTAAGCATTAGGAATATATCTGTACACAAAACAAAGCCCTCAGACAGCACTGGCTCTACGGAACAGTTTGAACCAATTGCTTCCCCTTTCTTCATCTTACTCTTGAATTTGTGCATGAACAAGAAACATAATAGAAAGCTTCAGATTCTCTCATCAGAGCCACTGGTAAACACAGGATATATCCTTAACAAGTGTCATCACTTCTTTTAAGAATCAAGAACAGTTAAGAGGAGGTTGTTACCAGCTAAATCTGCACCTTGACCTTGTTGTCAGTAATCTACACCAAAAGACATCAATTCATCTTTTTAAAGGGATTTTTATGTAGGCGTGCAACACTCTGAGGTTTCAGCTTCCTTCCCAGATGTAAATCTTCCTAAGGCTCCCTCCCTCTGTGGCGGTGAGCCCTGCCCCCGTGCAGCCCCTCGGTGCTTCCCTTGTTTGGTTTGCTGGACACTCTGCACTGGGAGGTCCCATCTGGGCACGACATGGCAGTGTTAATCGATTCCCTGTTTCTGTCCTAAAATTCGTAGAAGCTAGGCTGAAAATAAAGACCACACTGATTTTCTTCTGGGAAAACACATTATCATATTTTTAAAAAGTACTAATTGTTCTGTGGTGGGAAATGTTTTTATTTTACAAACACTCTGTGGCTCTGAAGTGACAGCATGCTTACATTTTGAGTGTATTACTGGTACACCTCTCAGTCTTCCCAGGCAAAACGACGTGAGGATTTTCCTCCTGGAAAAAAAGGCAAACTTGCTGGTCCCAAAGCTACACTTGATTTAAGAACGATTCAAAATAAATAAAAACTGAAAACACGGGAAATAATGAAAGTTTGGCAATTTAGCTAAAATGAATGGCCTTACCCAGAACACTATGAAAGCATTTTAAAAATTGCAAAGATAACTCTAACTTGGACCGTTTCTCAACTTCCCAATGGCTCGCTCTCTGGTCTCCAAGTGGGGAAATGGGAGAGGCCCTGGAGGGAAGAAAACGAGTCAGAAGAGTTGGGGAGAATGTAAACACGAGCAGGAGGCGGGGAGCGGGGGAGGACAGCTGCAGTGTCCTCTCTCAGAGGTCATCTGGGCAGACCCTGGCCGGCCACGGCGATGTCGGGTCTCCGAGCACAGAGCACCTAGAAGGCGCTTTCGCAGGAACACTGCGGGGGTCTGGGGCGCGGCGGAGGAGGGCGCACGCAGCCCTGGTCCAGCTGCTCCCGCCGAGCGTGGTGATAATGCGGGTGCGGCCAGCGGTGGCGGTGCAGCGCCTGAGGACCCCCGGGCCCCTCGTTGTCCTCAGCGACTGAGTCTCGGGCGCAGCAGACCGCGCCCAGGCGCCTGCGCAGCCGCCTCCAGAGCCGGCGGTCGCCCGCCTGGAAGAACAGGTAGACGAAAGGGTCGAGGGCACTGTTGGTCACCCCCACGACGCGCAAGGTGGCCGACAGGCCCTCGGCCTCCTGGTCTCCCGGGGCTTTGGGTGACCACGCGGCCGCCAGGCGGGCGGCAAAGTAGGGCAGCTCGCTGCCCACGAAGAGCAGCGCCAGCGCCAGGCTCATCTTCAGGCTCTGCACCTTGGCGCGGGGCAGCGCGTCGGGCGCCGGGGCTCTGCCGGGACTCGCCGGCCTGGACGCCGCAGCCGCGGGGTCCTGGGGCCGGCGTCGCCACCAGACGCAGAGCTGGTGGCCGCAAGCGACGCCCATGACCGTGACAGGCGCGGCGAAGCCCGCGACCACCTCGTAGAGCGCGTAGACCTGCAGGTGCCAGCGTGGTAGGGCCGCGAAGATGCTGCAGCAGCGACGCTCCCCGGGCCAGGCGCGGGGGGCCGGCGGCGGCGCCGGCGAGTAGGTCCCCCCGCGCGCCACCAAGGCGGCGGGCAGCGCCAGCAGCAGCGCCAGCAGCCAGCCCAGGGCGGCCAGGGCGCGCGCGGGCAGCGGCCGGCCCTGCGGACGGCGCACGGCGCGCTGGCGCTCGAGGGCGATGAGCAGCACGAGGTGGGCGGAGGCGCCGCGGCCCGAGGCCTGCAGCAGCTGCAGGACGCCGCACGCCAGGTCGCCCGGGGCCGCGCGGGGCTCGCCCAGCAGCTCCCAGGCCAGCTGCGACAGTGCGGTGCCCCCGCACGCGTACAGGTCGGCCAGGGCCAGCTGCACCAGGAGGAAGTCCATCTTCCGACGCTTGGGACCCGCCCAGGGCCCGCCGCCGCCGCGCAGGCGGCACAGCACCGCGGAGTTGCCGGCCACCGCCACCACCAGGATGACCCCCAGGAAGGCCAGGCGGACGCGGCGGCTGGGTGGCCCGGGCGGCGGCAGCTGCAGGCCCGGGGCAGGGGCTCCCTGAGCCGAGGTCAGGTTGAGCCCCCAGCCCAGCAAGATGGGCGCGGAGAGGTTGGGCGCAGGCGGCACAGTTGAGCGGCTGGAGGTGTCCTCCATCCGTGCCGGAGGAAGAAGAGGCGCGGGCGGGCGGGACGCGGGAAAGCCAAGGGGCGAGGGCGAGGCGGCGCGGGTCTCCGAGCTCCCAAAGTTAGTTGAAGGCGCGCGCGCAGAGAGGGGGTGCGTTCGGGCGGATTTGCGCTTACTTGTTTTCATAGGTTGTCCTCGGCGTGTGTCATTTAGATGTGGGCTGTACATTCGAGGAACACACATGATCCCTATTCGCCGCCTTCTCTGCACCTCCCTCGGTTCCCGGCGTGTCCTCTTCCCTTCTCTGCGCTGTGGCTCCCGTGCGCCCCCGCGGAGGGCGCGGACCTCTAGGCTCTGGGAACCTCACCGTCGCTTTGCTTGACCACTGTAAAGGTTAACGTTACCCGGGACCAACACAAGAGAGCAGCAGCTAGTGACTGAAAATGTTCATCTCCCACACTCACCACCAAGGGTTTCCTGATTGCCAGTAAGGGAGGAAAAAAAAAAAAAAGATTTTAGTTTTGATTTTTAAAAGAATGTGTTTTGAAATGCCTGTGAATCTCCATTAGCATGAGAAGAAAAACAGGAACACAAGAAACCTAACAGCGTAAGTAGGAAACCCGGGTGAATCTTTGATTAGGATATGTAGTCCTGTGGCCAACAGTGAGTGTTTTAACTGGAGGGCACTGAAGTCCGGAGGGTGCTTTGCGGAGCGGCAGTGGTTTGCAGAATGTTCCCAATGCTCCTCATTACTAGAAGCAGCGATCACAGCTGCTGTCCCGGCGGTGTAGAATTCATTTTGTCAGTCGTAAAAAGGCATTAATAGGTTTTATGCAAATGGATAGTGCACTAACTGCTTTCCCCCAATATTTTCAGCCGTGGAGGGATGTGTCATCAGCTCCCCATTCTCTCCATTCTGTTTTCCAGCAGGTGGGAGGTTGCTAGGAAAGACTACGCCTCCAATAAGCCTGGAGAAGAGGTGACTCAGAAAATGATAAGGCGGCCAATTTTTAAAAAAGACGTCCAAGTCACAGGAAATGGTTTAGATTAAATGCTCCCTCTTTCATTTTGGCCCTGCCTCCTTACAAACAAATTTCTATTTTTCTGTTGGAAGCAAAGGTTTGTCCTCCACATTAATCATGGTGAAAAGAGAGAAGTTCCTACACTCCTGGTCTGGGAGCCAGGGAGGTGTGGGCGGTTGCTGGAGTTCCCGGGCTGAGGAAGCATTTGGAACTTTGAGATGCACAGGATAGGAGGGCTTGGTGGGTACAGATTATAATCCCGCCTGTCGCTGTAGGAATCCCATTTCTCAAGCTGTTGTCCTTGGCCAGAGACCTTCATTATTTTCATCCTGGTATGTCTAGTGCCTTGAATTGAGTCTGACACCCGTATCAGTGTACCAGTATCAGGTATCAGTGAATACGGCTGAGTTGATGAGTTCATGGGTACATGATGGATTTCAGGTAACTTTAAACATCAGTCCCTGCCTTGACTATGATCCATCGCTGAAGAAAAATGCCTTCGGTAGCTATGCCAGTGTCTCCAGAGGATCCAAGGAAGCTCTGGGGGAAATTCAGGACTAGCCATTCTTGGTGGGGCATTTAAGAAAGTGGGATAGTCTTGGGAAGTCTACAATCCTGGTTTGATTTGCACTCTCTCCTCAGAGGGTTTTGTCCAAGGCCTTTTTATACGTCACACACATCATCCCAGTTTATAATCCAGGGAGCTTCCTCTGAGCAATGCCCATCATTCATTGATTCCCCTGGCCAATGCCAGTTCAATAGTTTTCAAGATTATTGTATAATTTGCCTCAAATTTGTTGAAATGGCCTTGTATTTTCTAAAACAAGACTCAACCAGTGAAATCACACTTCACAGAGCTTGAGTAAGACCTGATAAAACACTGATTTTAAAACTAATTCTTATCAAAATAATACATGCACATAGTTCTGAAAGTCAAATATTAAATTGAACTATTAGAACTGGTAGCATAAAGGGTTCCCTGTCCCACACATCTCCACTCTCTCCTCTTCTTGAGAGAACCAATGTAGATTGTATTTACTATAGTTTCTGGCATTTACTCAATTCCATACTTCTAAATAGTGTGTAATGCTAGTTGATTCAACAATTTTAGATATTAACTTATTAAAGATTTAGCACTCACATGTAATTGTGGACTAGATCTATATTGTTTACATTATTATAAGGTGAAAATATTTTCAGCTAACATAGTTTAATGTGAATCTTACTATTTTTTTTTTATCTTGAAGATAATAATCACCTTTTCTTTTCATAGCTCATTCTTTCTATACCTTCAAATAGTCCTCTATACAATTTCTACAAGGTCAGTTTCATAACATGGCAATTCCAAGTTTTTCTTCATGCAAACTTCTTTATCAGACTTTCATTTGGGCTGATTTCTCTCTAGGCCTGCTGCATAAATACCTTCTGGGCAAGTCAATTTGTTGTCATCTCTGAAACTCTCTGCCTTTCTCTTGGGTTATAGTTCCTTTTTCTTGAATCTCTGATATATTTTCTTAATTTCTTCCCTTTTGATAGAACACGTCATCCAGTATTTCATAAGGTTAAAAGGCCGTGCCAATCCCAAGGATGAAGCAGTGACAGACACTGTGCCCGTTATCTGAGTCTGGACGGGTTGCCCTCCAGGCCAGTGGTCATCCCGGCTCTCACTGCGTGGTCCTAGAGATTCCTTTATCTCATGCTGCCTCTCTCAGATTTCATTTTTTTCATTCCTTTATCTCATGCTGCCTCTTTCAGATTTCATTTTTTTCTTTCTTTCTTGGTTTATTTCCCCGCTTGGGAAGAAACCATTTTTCAGTGACTTTTTGAGAATGAATAACTTTGGGATCTTATATGTCTGAAAATTTCTTTATTCTACCTTCATGCTTAACTGATGATTTGGCTGGATTCAAAATTCTATTTTGGGAAATAATTTTCAGTTACGAAAAAAAACTTAAAAGACAGTTTGAAAAACTAAGGTAAAATTATTATTCACAGGCACATTTTTTTACTTGGAAAATATATCAACTGCAAAGCTATTAGAAACAAAGTTTGGTACAAAATATATAGAAATAGAGTTTACATAATGTAAACAACTACTCGTTAGTAGAGATAAAGGATAAAGAACTACTTAAAATAGCAATGACAACAAATGATAAAATAATTGGGTATGAACTCACATTTGGCTACAATATTAGGATCATGGCTGGAGGGATTAACAAAAGATCACAACAGTGCCCACACTCCCTCCTGATGAGTTGATGAGTTCTCAACTCATCAACTTCCATGACTTCCAGAAGTTCTAATTCAACAGGTAAGGCATCAGGCTTAGGTGGTATTTTTTAAAGTCCCCATTTTTCAGAATCTCTAGAAAGAAACTGATCTATATGAGGAAAAATTGGAATATTTTTGAGGCATACAAAAAAATACTTGAATAAATGGAAAAACAGACTATTTTTTAGAATGACTATCATTAAGAAATATTCTTTATAATAAATTAGGCTATAATTTCATAGAAAAGACTAATAAGAGTTTTCATTTTTGTAACTAGACAAACTTATTCTAAATTTGAATGGAAAAACTAAGTGAGCAAGAGTAGCTAGAACCATTCTGAAAAAGAAAACTGTTGCAAAGGCACTAGACCTACCAGATACTATCAAATACATAGAATGATCCAGGACAAAATAAAATATTCAGAAAAGGTGTGCCTGTAAATTGGACTTTTCCCTCATTCTCATCAATGGGGGAAAAGATAATTTATTCAATCTAAGGTGTTATATAATAAAGTGATATTTTTTAACCAATGAGACAAGATACAGTTTACTCAATAAAAGGTCAATTGGGTAGCCATTTAAAACATCCCTAAAGTTAGATCTTTACTATGTAATACATTCCAGATGGGTCAAACATTTAAAGGTGAAAAATGAAAATCTTAAAGATAAATGGGAAAGATGATTCTAAATATGACACAAAATTCAAAGATTCATACTTTTTAATAATACAAAATTTTAAATTTTGATAACTTGTGATACAAATCATAATTGTATATACTTAAGTGGTACAAAGATTCACAAATTTGATTACATGAAAATACAAATTTCTATATGTAAAAAACACCACAATGTCAAAAGACAAATGACAGTGGCAAACTGAAAGGATAATATTTATTACAAAGAGCTAATATAGCATGCCTACAATAACAAAATAAAAAAGACCAAAAACCAACAGAAAAACTGTCAAAGAATAGAAAATATGATCTACCATATCTATAATAAGAAAAAAATTTTTTTTTTGAGACAGAGTTTCACTATGTCGCCCTTGGTAGAGTGCGTCACAGCTCACAGCAACCTCCAACTCTTGGTCTTAAGCAATTCTCTTGCCTCAGCGCCTGCCACAACACCTGGCTATTTTTTTGTTACAGTTTGGCCAGGCAGGGTTTGGTATATGGGGCCGGCGCCCAACAAAAATATTTTGTTTTCTATCAGTTTGGCAAAAGAGTTTAGAATAGGCATTGCTGGTGAGAACATCCGCATAACTTCATCACAGGTAATCTGGCAGCACGCAGGACAGTTTTGCTAGATATGCTCTTGATGCAGAGAGTCCACTTCTAGGTGTCTACTGTTAAGTGGGAAATAAAGGAGCAAGATGCAGATCACTGTGTGTGGGAAAAAGACAATGTACATTTCTGTGTAAATGCCAAGTTCAATGTTTAAAAGAATGTGTGAGAGGTGGTTGCAGTAGTTGGCTCTTGAAAAGGGAACTAGATGGCAGGCGACTGGGAGAGGAGCCAGACTTCACGCTCACTGTTACCCCTTTTGTACCTTTAGAAGCTTTTATCCTGTGCGTTAGGATAAAGGATTACCTGTGTATTACCTGTTTAAAAAAGGTAATAAAATCAGCTGTGTTCAGGGTTTATGCCCCATAAAAATACTCCAAATACTCACTTTAGATACATCCAAATGGTCCCATTAAATACAAAAAACTGATCAAATACCATCAAATACTTACACATAATGATTTTATGGTTCATAAATAATAATAAACTATTTTATATTCCATATTATTTAGAGGAACATAATTTGTATTTTACAGTATTCGCTTCCATCCTCTTGATATTTGCATTGAATTTAGAAGTTGGTACCAAAAATGTCTTGGTAATAACCATTTTGAAAAGATGTAATTCCATAATCATTGGCATTTTATTGCAAAATACATTAAAAGTAGCTAAAATAGGTAATTTTATTACATTTTTCCTTTAAAATATGTGATTAACTTTTATCTTTCAATGTATTTATATGTAGTTCTAGAACATTTATTTTCTTATTGTCGTTCAAACTGTTTTTGCATTAGTGTGGGTTTTAAGCCACTGATCGATTGCACTTTTGTACTTTTTTGGTTCTTTCAGCCAGTCCTGATGCCACCTAAGGTTTGCTATACCATTTGAATAATTTTGTCCTACAGTTTGTTTCCACTTGATGAATTGTTTTTTATTGTATTTGTGTACAGAAGCAGAAACTTCAGGGTAATTCATGGGTAACTTCAGGGTAATGAACGAAGCTTCTGATCCAAAGAAAAAGTAATTTCTGGAAATTTTACTGCAATATTTGTTAGTTCATCTGGATCCGAGGAAAGATCAAAGAGTTGAGGCAGCACTGAAGTGCCATCAGAGTAGGCTATGTACTTCCACTGGTGAGAGCGGAGCATGTAGACGGAAGCATTCACGTTACACCCGTGGAACTCACTCAGAATCCAGGGCGGATGCACATTTTTGAATTTGTGTTCATTCTTAAATGTTTCTGA
>CAUYRH010000450.1:0-88830 GCA_963574655.1 Perodicticus potto
TTTTCGTGGTTCAATTTAGAATATTTTAGAATGCCCATTGTGGAACATTTTTTCACTTCAAAGAAAAATAGTTGAAAGCTATTCTCTTATCTTCTCCTCCCCCCCCCCCCCGGCCCCGTGTGTCTCTTCTCTCTCTCTCTCTCTCTCTCTCTCTCTCCTCCTCCTCCTCTCTTCCCCCATTTCTCTCTCTCTCCCCTCCTCCTTAATGCTGCTCTGCAGCTTCCCCCACCAATAAAGACCTTTCATACAAAAAAAAAAAAAAAAAGAAAGAAATAGAGTGGACAGAGTCCTTTCTTACTCACCTGTACGAGTTTCAACTTGCTGGGCTTATCAGTGTTGCTAGGAAGGCTTTATTTGTTTCCACCTGCATGGATTTTACGTTTCTTGATTGTTGTGTATCTCAAAACTTTTGTAATGATCCACATACAAAGGAGTTACCTGTCAACCCAAAAGCAGAAGCTGCCTGGACCAGGATCTCACTCCAGGCCTCTCCCGCCCATGCCATACCCATCTTCTTCAGGTCAGAAGGCCACACCCTGGCCCAGTCATCTACAGCTGGAAAGTGGGCGAGTTACGCCCTCCCTGCCCACTTAGCAAGGACCATAAGTTGAATTCATCTACACATGGAGTGGGCCTTACATAAGCCATATCTGGAAAGTTTACTTTGTCAGAAGTAAAATAAATGAAGATTTTTATTATCCAGAAGGTTTATGTTTTGGTAACAACTGTACTTGCAAGAAAGTACCCATTTCCAGTTTCCCAAGAGATTTAAAAACAAAATCACAAGAGCAAATAAACAATGACATGTCCAAAAAAGTTAATAGTATATAGGATTAAAAAAAACAGAATAATTTCATGTATTAATATTTTTCAGGGACTTTCACAAAGAGATAAAACAAAGTATGGAACAATGAGTACAGTATACTACCATTTGTGTAAAAAAAGAAGAGGAAATACATATAATACATACACGTATATATATTCTTTGTATGTCTGAGACCTTTCTAGAAAGATACACAATTTAAAGAAGTCTAGAAAATTTTACACTCTTCAAGCTGAGATATTTCTTCAACATTCCTACCCCACACTTCCTGTGGTACTACAAAGCAGGTTATTATTCTGTTTTTCTACATTTTTTCTCACTTGAAACACCAAAGTGAGAGAGCTAGGAAGACTATGCAATCAATCAGAACCAAATAATGTGAACACCTGATATTAAAATAAATTGGGCTAATGCACAACGATTTGAGAACTTATCTAAGTTAGAAGCAGTGTGAGAAGTAACTGGGTATTACAGAATACATAATTCTTCACCCAGGGAGGAGCTGGTATAGTTCAGCTATGATTTTTTTAAGCACTAATTTCCCTAATTTGATCATTACACATTGTGTACAGATATCAAAACACAGCACTGCATTCTATAAATATATACAATCATATGTCAATTAAAAATAAACTATTAACAAATAACAAGCCAAGACTAAGTTTCAGATGTCTAGAATTCCACAGCCAACTTTCCTCTTCTTCCCAACAGTGACTTCTACAGGGCTAGGCCTGGATGGACAATCGGCATTGCCTCTCCCTAGCAGCCTACGGCCTCCACAATCTGAATTTTTTAAATGTCCTACCTCCAAATAAATAAATAAATAGGTAAGAATAAAATAAAATTTTCTCCCCACTTTCCTTACAATTCTGTATAGCTATCCAGCTTCCCATTAGTAAACTCTCTCACCAAAAAGAATGTGTCACCTATGCTGGAACTCAACTCCTATCTTCTAATTTACAAAGGATGAGCAACGATTGGCTTCAGAGTGCCAGAGTGGGAGAGCAAGAAAATAAGTCTCTCTATGAGACACGTACTGTACTGAGAATTTATCACTTCAAAGATGAGTGCCATCAGACTGAATGGGGATAGCCTATATTTCAGTTACCCAACCTTCCTACATCATTGCCCCCACAGAAAATGAGAAGACTTGTATGGCACACTGAAGAAAATGGGTGGGTAGCCTAAAGACGCCACAGCTAAATTCTCAGGCTGCCCTGGGGCTGGGAGGATAAATATGGTTTGGAAGCTTTGCTTTATATTGCAGTCTATGGAGATTTCTTTGGTGTAATTTCTGAGGTGTGTATATACATATCCAGGGAGACACAGAGAGAGAGTATATATAACATATATATGTACACATGCATTATAGATGCATACACGCCTTTTTACCTAGATTTCTTAGTTACATGTATAATATAACAAAGTGATTATACATATTCACATATATTTCACTTCAATTCTTTGTCTAAAGAGTTTTGGAGGCTAAGTTTAGCAATAGTAACACCAGAATTCCATCCAGGAATAATCCAGAATGGAATATCTATTTCCCCATGGAATACTTATTTGGGAATGCTGATGCAAATAGAAGGAGAATACAAATTACCATATTGGTTTTTAAGTGAAAGATAATATTGTTTGACTCAATTCAGTAAATAATTCTGACAGTATATCATGTGCTGTGTGTGGCAAAGGATAAGAGAGACATACTCACTGCCCTTGTGGAGTGTTTGATGGGATTAGCAAGACAACCGATTCAACATGCACTTATGGTCAAGGGTGGTCACTTCTAAGGTGGAGGAGTTTGGGCACAAAGCTCTACGCCTCACGCAAGAGAAGAAGTAGACAGAAGTGGAGCAGGTAGGGACCAGGAGAAACTTCTTGAAAAAAGTTACAACTAAATAGCAACCTCGAAAATAAGTAGAGTTCAAATGGCTTACACTCTTACTAATTTTATTGTCTGTTTTATCAGTTATTAAGAAAAATACGTTAAATTTCTGCTATGATTATGGGTCTTTTCTTTTACCTGCTTTTGCTTTAGATATTTTGAAGTTATTTGATTCAAACTAATTTAGAACCATCTTATATTTTATTATGATGTGACAATTTTTAGCTCTACTAATGTATTTTGCCCTAAAGTTTACTTCAAGTTTTGAGTCATTTCACCAGCTTTCCTTTGGCTAGAGTTTGTGTGGTATATCTTCTTTTATTGATAATATTTTTTCAGTGATGACAAATATGCATCCTTGACTTATTAGAGTCTGAGTTGGTATGTTTATCCCGGTCCCAGAAAAGGATTTAGAAGCTTTTAAATTCCATTTCTTCCCCCTCCAGTTTTTTGCGGTTAGGTACTTTAATTCTAAGTACGTTTTAAGAGTCTTGTGCTCTACTGACTGTGCTTGCTGGGCAGACACTATATGTATTTTAAATCTCACAATACATTAATACTATCATTGTTTCCTAAGTCAATATTAATTTAGATTTACCCATACATTTCCAACATTGCATCTGGATCGTGTTCCTTTTGCCTAAGGAATTTCCTTTCATACTTGTTTTCAGCTGCCCTTCTGGTGGCACACCGTCTCAGCTTTTGTGTCACTGAAAATGTCGTTATCACATCATGGAACTTTTTTTTCTTATTAAACTTTGTTTTAATGAGTCTCAAAATTCTGTAATAGATTTTTGGTCAAGTTATTTCCATTAAAAAGTATGGATTTTAAAAACTAATAATTTAAAACTGCTACACAAAAAGAAACAAATAGTCCACAAAATATTCTCTTTCCCTTCTAAAGGTTTTGCAATACTTTGTTTTCATTAACCAGTCTGTTACTATTAAACTTAAATGACCAATTAAACAAGCAGTTCTGAGACGTTCTTCTACCACTGATTAAGATGGGATGGCAGGTATTAGGGATAATGATATTCATTTAGCCTTCTGAGTTTTCTGGGCAGACTTGGTGACCTTGCCAGTTCCAGCAGCTTCTTGTCCACTGCTTTAATGACAGCAACAGCAACCGTCTGTCTCATGTATGAACAGCAAAACGACCCAGAAGAGAATAGTCAGAAAAGCTCTCAACACATCTGGGCTTGCGAGGAACCATATCAATCATGACAGCATCACCAGATTTCAAGAATTTAGGGCCATTTTCCAGCTTTTCACCAGAGCTGCAATCAATCTTTTCCTGCAGCTAAGCAAACTTGCAGGCAATGTGAGCCCTGTGACAATCTAGTACAGGAATAGAGCCAGCACTAATTTGGCCTGGACGGTTCAAGATAATCACCTGAGCAGAGAAGCCAGCTGCTTACATTGGTGGGCCATTTTTACTGTCACTAGACACATTCTTCACATTGAAGCTCATGTTGTCCCCTGCAAGTGCTTCGCTCAAAGCTTCATGGTGCATTTCAACAGACTTCATTTCAGTTGTAATATTGGAGCAAAGGTGTCCACTGTGCTGGGTTGAGAACAGAACACCAATCACCACTCAGCCCACAGGGACAGTACCAATACACCACTTTGGCAGACATCCTGCAGAAGCAGATGCAAGGGCCTGTCAGCTGGCTGAGTTGGTGGCAGGATACAATCAGAGCTTTAAGCAGCATGATTCCACTGGCATCACCATCTTTCCCGGTGACTTTCCATCCTTTGAACCAAGGCACGTTAGCACTTCACTCCAAGGAATTGTCACTATTCCAATCAGAAATTGGCACGAATGCTACTGTGTCAGGGTTATAGGCAATTTTCTTAATGCAAGTGCTGACTTCTTTAATGATTTCCTTGTATATCTTCTGGATATAGTGCGGCTCAGAGGAATCCATTTTGTTAACACCAACAATTAGTTGTTTCACACTCAGCATGTAAGCCAGGACAGTGTGCTCATGGCTCTGCCCATTCTTTATGATGCCAGCTTCAAATTCACCAATGCCAGTAGCAACAATCAAGACAGCACAGTCAGTCTGAGATGCACCTGTAATCATGTTTTTGATAAAGTCTCTGGGGCATCAATAAAAGTCATGCCGTATTTGATAATCTCACATTTCTACAGGGAAATACCAATGGTGGTGATACCATGCTCATGCTCAGCTTTCAGTTTATCCAAGACCCAAGGTATACTTGAAGGAGCCCTTTCCCATCTCAGCAGCCTCCTCAAATTCTTTGGTGGTTCTTTTGTTGATCCCAACACATTTGTAGATCAGATGGTCAGTAGCAGTGACTTACCTGAAGTCCATCTACGTGTCCACTGATGACGATGTTGGTATGAGTCTTTTCTTTTCCTATTTTGGCTTTTATGGGAGGCAAGAAGCCACAGCCTCATTCTTGACAAATGTTTTCACTAGCTATGCAATTCTAGGTTGGCAATTACTTTATTCAGCATTGGTGAGCTGTTGTCTGTCTACTAGTTTTCTTTGTTTTTGTTGAGAATTTGGGTGTCAGTCAATTGATGCTTTTTTGAAAGTCTGTTTTCTCTAGCTACTCTTACCTTTTGTGTTTTCTCACTGTGATATCCCTAGATATAGATTTCTTTTGATTTCTCTTACTTCAGGGTCGTAGGACCTTTTTGAATATATAGCTTGATTCCTTCCACCAGTTTTGGAAAATTCTTGTCTTTTATTTCTTCAAATACTGCTTCTACCACATTCTTAATTCCTAAAAGCTTGTTACAACTTCTCACTATTACCTCTATGACTATTTTCCTCTCTGTTTTTTATCCTTTCATAACCCCAGGAATTTAAAAATATTTTCTACCAATCTATTTGCTGGTGTTATAATTCTCTTTGGCTAAATGAAAATAGCTATTAAATTCATTCACTGAGTTCTAAATTTGTATTTTTCAATTGGCTCTTTTTTAAATTGGCTATGTCTTTTTTTAAGTTTTAGTTTTCTGCCAAAATGCTCAACTTTATCTTCTTGAATGTAGAAAGCATAAGTTATTTTAAGTAGTTTGCTTCTGCCAGGCACCACCAGCTAGCTGAGTGGGTTTCAGCCTTAGTTGCCTACTAGGATAATCTGGGTAGGTATAAATATCCCAGTGCACAGGATAAACTTCAGACCAATTAAATTTGAATTTCTGAGATTGTGAGATTCTGTGGGCCCAGACAGTAATATGCTGTAGGTTATCCAGGTGATTCCAATTAACATCCACAATTGAGAATCATCACCTTGATCAAAGTTCAAGATTTAATATTATTTATAGTGAGATATCCCTCCAAGGGCCAGTCTAGGTTTGCTTTCAAGTTATTTGTTCTTCTGGGAGGCAGTACTTTGCAGTAGCAACCCTATGGTGTGAAGTTTACCATGGCCACCCCTCTCTGGGCAGGTTGTGTACTCATCCTTATAACTAAAGCACTGGGAGGCTGTAAAAAAAGATTCCCAGTCTCTCAGCTGCAGCTTTAAAAATTAGCAAAAGCTCTGAAAGACAAAGCTGTCTCAATTGTTAGGTCCAAGTCTCAGATTTTACATCTTTTCCAGAAATTCTTCACCACACGTTTCTCTCTCGGATGCCTTAGGAAGGTATCTTTCAAGCAGGTATTTTTTGTATGCTGTCCACTTTTTCTCATTCTCACCAGGCTTGGTCCAAATACTTGCCATTTGATTGCTGGAGGCTCAAGTATCTGGAACTTGGTGCTGTAATTTGACCTGGGGGTAGAAAAAATGCGAAGTGGGAGGACAGCAAAGATACTCCAAACTAAAGGATTTAGAATCACAGACGTCTCAAGGTTAAATAAATACATGACTATATATATTCATTTACATGTACATGTTTGCATAATATATTTGTCATGATTTGTTGGCATCTCTTGAATAGCTTTCCTATTTCTATGAATTTCCCCATATTGTCAGTTCTGCCTGTCCATGTTAGAAGTCCGAACTTGATCTCCCAGCCTGGTTTACAGGTAGGCACAGGCGTGTGACTTAAGCTTTGAGGATCAGGTCGCCCCCTGACCTTTTGGAGTGAATGGCCTAGGAAGCGGGCATCTTTGATAGGCTTTTGCCTTTAGAGGGCAGCAGCGGTGAAGTTTTATGCATCTGAACCTCAGTTTCTTTGATGTGAGCTATTTCATTCCGGTCCTGAGAGAAGGGGACGCCCAGAGAAGATTAAAACGAGCACGTATTCTATTGAGGGTAGTGCCTGTGCGAGGGAAAACGCTCAGCGGTCCACAAACGCGGGAAGGCACCAGGCCGCGATGCAAATCTGACCCTGAGTAAAGAGGGGGAGACAGGTTGGGTGCAAGCGTCCTAGTGCACTGTGCAGTCTAGGGAAGCCTTAGTAAGGCCCTTGGGGAGTCCTTGAGCTGTCTCAGATGGCTGTCAAAGACGTTCCCCTTTCTTCGGGAACCAGTGTGCTCCGGTATCCTACAACGCTAGTCTGGGTGGAGAGCCGCCCACGGGAGGTGTGGCCTGGCTGCCAGCTCCAAAGATGTCAAAAGACCAGGAGCAGGGACGCGTAAGATGCATACGCAATCTCTATACGGTTTGGGAAAACTGATTTTTAAAATATTCTCAGTTAACGTAGTGCAGCAGTAAAGACGGTGACTCCCAGGAAACGGCTGAGTTTCACCACACCTGTGTATTGGCTTGCAGCCTCAAATCCGGCAGGTGTGAGCAAAGGGACGCGGGAATGGAGAACAGCTGACGCAGCCTTGCTCGCCTTAAACAACGCTGCGGGGGAGAAGTTCACGTGCGCGCCGCCTATGTCTTTACCCCGCCCAGGGGGACACGCCTTGGTCTACTAACCCTGTTTTGTTTTTTCTCTCCTTCCTTCACGCTAAGCCACTTTTTTATTGCCTACTATCAGCTTGTCTAAATCTTATTGTTTTTTTCCAAATATCCTCTACTTGTTTCCTTCCCATATTCAATGATCTATCATTTGTCAAGTTCCACAACTGATTTAGCGTGAGTCCCCTTAGCCGAAAATGTTACTAAAGGAGGAAATGTTGTAAACATATGTAACATGTAGAATACTATGGCTTGAAACAAAAGCAAATGACTTTGTATTTAGTGATTTCAGGAGTTATATATGAAATAGTGGTTTCAAACTATGGCACAAAATCACAAATAACTTCAACAAAATCTAGTTCAAGATGCCAACACTCATCTGCCTGACAAAGCACCCGTCAGGAAGGATGCATCTCTTCTCCTTCGCACCTATTTCACAGCGGTATCTTCCACGGTTTAGAAGAAAGGTATACACCTGGAATCCTACTACTGTGCCTTGCCTGCAGCTGTGATAGTCTCTAGGGCATCAAAGAAAGGAGCAATTTAAAATATTGTCAGTAAAACTTTAATTGAAGTTCAATAACCAATCCCCTACATTTTTTAATTAAAAACAATTTTGTGGTGTGGTTAGGAAAAAAAAATTTTTTTAAAGTAAAACCAGAATTAGTAAAAGGTTATATAGTCTTTAAAAAATAATCCCAGAATCTGGGCGGCACCTGTGGCTCAGTGAGTAGGGCACCGGCCCCACATACGGAGGGTGGCAGGTTCAAACCCGGCCCCGGCCTAACTGCAACAAAAAATAGCTGGGTGTTGTGGCCGGCGCCTGTAGTCCCAGCTACTCAGGAGGCTGAAGCAAGAAAATGGCCTAAGCCCCGAAGTTGGAGGTTGCTGTGAGCAGCATGATGCCATGGCACTCCACCGAGGGAGATAAAGTGAGACTCTGTCTCTACAAAAAAAAAAAAATCCCAGAATCTACTGATCTGCTGTGAGGAACAAGTGCTAGAGAATAAATACCAAAGCATAACAGCATATAGTGCTCTGCTGCTGCGTGTTCCGTTAAACTGTTCCTCTTGTTCAATTCATATTTTCTCCAATTTAGGCAAAGGTTATAGCAAAAGATGACATCTGTCATATGAGTGGTTCCCAAAATGGGAGTGGTTGTGTTTCTGAATCTTGTTCACATCACCTTCTTAGGCGTATTACATAATACTTAGATATCCTGGTTTGCTCCCTTAGACTTTACCAGCTGATGGTTCCAATTTTACAAGAGAAACAGACATGGAAACCTTGTTCTTGGTAACTAGTCCTAACATTAAATAGAAGTGTGACTTATTCATACCAAGCATCTTATTTAAAGGCTGTATTTATTTATTTATTTATTCATTGTTTGGTGGAGGTGGAGGTGGGAAGGGGGACTGATAACAGTCTTACTCTGTCGCTGTGGGTAGAGTGCCATGGCATCATAGCTCAGAGCAACCTCAAACTCCGGGTTCAAGTAATCCTCATGCCTCAGCCTCCCCAGAAGCTGGGGCTATAGGCACCCTCCATGATGCCAGTTAGTTTTTCTATTTTTGGTAGAGATGGGTCTGACTCTTCCTCAGGCTGGTCTAGAACTTCTGGGCTCAAGCAGTCCACTGGCCTGGGCCTCCTAAAGTGCTAAAATTATATTAGCCACCCACCTGGCCTAAAAGCTGCATTTTCAATAAAATTTTTTTGTCTATAATCTTTAATCAAAGTTCAAGACTTACTCATGTTGTTCGATCAACTTTGTAATAACTAAAAGATGATTCAAAACTTTCAACGTTTTGATCCCAGGAAATTTTTTAAAATTAAAATAATATACCTAATTTTGTTGCAAATAAATTATTAATGACTTCCATTATAAATGCAAATTGCATGAGGATTCTGTGTCGAATGGAAATAAAGCTTCAAGAAAAAAGAGTGAGGCAAAATATCTGGCTGATTATAAATGGAACATGTTCAAGTATTATAAATGATGGCAAGTATCAAAGAGTTACATTTAACTGGATATATTTAAATGACTGATGTAAAATTTCATTAATATTAATATTTACTATAAGCCAGAAATTACATCCTTATAATTTTTTAAAAGTTATAATGACAAATTTAGACTTTATCTTAGAACAATATACAAAAGGATAAATGATTTTTCTAAAACATGTTTATAAGACATATACGTAAAGAACAACTCTTGAAGAACAGAACAGTCTAATACAAGTCTATCACTTAGGTTTCATGATGCACAATTCATTCCTTATTCATTGGGTGATTCTCTCGCAGCAGGGCGCACAAACAACATGGTGTGGTAGAAAATGTTGGGGAGAGAGTATGACAACAGAGATTCAGCTTTTTCATTAAGTCATTTTGTAATCCATGCTGGTTCACCTATCTAGCTTTGTTTCCTCATTTGTAAAACGAAGTGATTGGACTATTGTTCATTTAAAACTGGGAGCCATTCTATTCTATCACTATAAGGTCTATACTCAATGTCTTCAGAGAGTTTGTCATTCTATTTTTCTGTTAATTTGGAGTTCTTTTCTAGAAATAAAGTAAACATAGTTGGAAATAAGGAAGAAAATATTAACTTTTCTTCCTCTCCACTAACTTTAGAGAACATGCTTTTCCAAGGCTTACAGAATGAATAAATGGTCAAGAAATCAGATGAAACCACTGCACAGCCAAAAGTGTAATTTTTGAGACTTTGGAGATCTCCTGGATACTGTGAGTTAGAATTCGGCATGTATACACAGGACTTCCCTTTATACCAAGCATTCTTGTAGTTGTCATTGTTGTTTAGCAGGCCTGGACCGGATTCAAATACACCAGCCCCAGTGTGTGTGGCCCGTGTCCTAACCACTGAACAATAGGCCCCCAGCCTATACCAGGCATTCTTAAATGGGTGTCCATAGGTAGAATGCAAAGGGTTCAAAATCTGTGTAGAAAAAAATATACCTTTCTTCTCACCTACCTCCTAAGTTAAATTTGTTTTATTGAATTACGAAGTAGGCCATAACCAGAGTAGTATTTGACATTACCATCACCAATAAAAATCAGTTTCTTATAGTGCAATTGTTATAGATATTTCAAAATATGTATGTTCTTCTTCTTGAAATTACGGTAGTTTATTAGATCCAGGGCTAGCTTAGGTTATTTAATGCAAAAAGACGTACCCACATAGCTACATACACACCTAACACTACTGTTATGTAACAAGTTTGGCGTTAATATTTTTGATAACCATATTTCGACATAATTCACCTCCTTTTAAGCCTGTATGTTTCATGTTTTTAAAAAATTGCTCTGAGAAATAGGCCTCTCTAATTGCCACAGGGGTCTATGGAACAAAAAAAGCCATCGGCCTGGCAAAAGCACAGACAAAAAGATCATCAGAAGACCACTGTGCAGCTTGGTGCAATTGATGGGAGTCACTGTGAATCTGAAAAACTGAAAACTGAGCAGAAAGCCGTAAGGAGCAATCAAAACTTCAATTTAAGGGGAAATGAAATGTTTTTCCGAAATCCCGGAAGACAGGGGTAAGCAAGGAGGGGCCCATTTCAGTCCCGTGCTTTGTCACAGGCAACAAAGGCGACAGAATGGCCAACAACCCACTTCCTGTTGACTGCAGCTATTGCCTATCCCCACCCTACCCTCCCCCCGACTCCGCTCACTCCATCCTCCATCAGAGGGGCACAAACCGGACCGAAAACCTAAACCACTGACTATAAGATCTCTCACAAGCTAGGTCTAGGGATTTCGGTGATACCGCAGGGTCCCTTCCCTCCGGTCTGCACACTGTGGCTGGGCCGGGCACCGGAAAGTTTCATCCACCACTTCAAGTTTGGAAACCTGGTTTGCCAGACGAAAGGTTCCCGCTACTCCTGGCTGGCGTTCCATTTCCTTCCCTGTGTCTCGGCGACAGTTTCAGTGGGTCAGGGACACTAAAACCTTTACTTGCAAGCAGGTGGTCTAAAAAAATTCCAAGCGCAGACCTCCTGAAGACCTCAGGTTCGAGAACCGAACCCTCTAGTAAAGCACTGAGACTCCGCCCCCGTCACTGCAGCCGGGGCAACACTCCGGCCTAGCTCCCGAGAGCGGCGCCGTTGGCTTACGTTTCGGTGCGTGATTGGCCATTTCACCCTGGCGGGCCGAGATTGGTGGAGGCGTTCCGGCCCCGCCCCTCGCCCCCGCCTACGGCCCGCGGCTGCCCGGGTGTCCTCGCGCTGCTAGTCCGCGCGCAGCCTGGCAGTTTGTCTCTTCCTCGTCCTCTAGCTTGAGTCCATGGCCACCGCCGCGACCGAGGAGCCCTTCCCTTTTCACGGTCTCCTGCCAAAAAAAGAGACCGGGGCCGCATCTTTCCTTTGCCGCTACCCGGAGTATGACGGGCGGGGGGTGCTCATCGCTGTCCTGGACACGGGGGTCGACCCCGGGGCTCCGGGTATGCAGGTGAGGCAGCCCCCGAGGGCCCCGGCGCGGGGGCGCGGGGGGCCGGGACGCAGGCGGGGACGCAGCATCCGAGCCCGGTAGGCCGAAGCCCGCACTCTGCGGCCGAGCCTGGGCTGGGGTGAAGAGGGCCAGGAGGAGGCAGAGGCCAGACGCGGGTGCTGGAGCGACAGGCGCCCGCCAAGAGGACCTGGAGGCGTCCGAGTGTCGGATGTGCAGGGTGGACGAGGGCCCAGAGCCTGGGTGCCCGGGCTGGGCCGTTCGTGGCCCAAGACAAAAGCTGTGTGTCTGGCGCGGCAGGTTAGGGGAGCCTGGTCCGCTCTTCGCCCCCAGGGAAGCCCATTTTTGCTTAGATGCTGCCAGGCCGGACACCTCGGGGCTCCTTACCTCCACGCCACCTTCCTCTGCAGGTCCTCAGTGTCTTGGGTACCAGTCCTTGCCATTTATTTTCAAAGGAGAATTTTACAATTTTTGTCTTTGGGATGGGTGGAGAAAACAGATGGACAAATGACCTATCAGAACTTAATTGTTAAGGTTCGGGAGATTTGGTTTGGTTTAGTCTTTAAACAGGAGAGCCAGTTTTGGAAGATAATACACTTCCGGAATTGTTTCTTCGGGTAGTTTTGTGTATTCTATTTTTAAACGGTCTTCTGCGTGTATTTGCTTAGGGTCACTGGCTTGTGGTTTAGCCTTCGTTTACATAGCAAGAATTCAGTCAAAGTTTGTTTTTGGTAAACTTTGAAGGTCTTACGAAATTGTTTCTGTACCTCAAAACGTAAGACAACATATTTTAACTATGGCTTAAGTTTTGCCTCAGGCAACTTTAAAATATCTAGATCAGAATACCATGCCAAAAGGTAATTTTTTTTAAAAACAAATTGCTTTTCAGTTGAAAGCGTTCTGTTTAGTCTTTACAGTATAACTTTTGTAAATGTAGCTTTTTGCCAAAATCCTGTAATAAACAAAATTTCACCATGTTCAAGATTAGTTTCCCACGGTCTTCCTTGACTAATCCTATTGTGCTGATGTCTGTTTTTTTATCTGTCCTTCATCTGTGTATCTTACCTCCCTTTCTGCGCAGAACATTGATGCTTAATAATTCCCTTCCTCCTGCCCCCAATGTCCCTTCCCCTCTGGATCCTTTATTGTGTTCTCTGTTCTCTGATAAATGAGGTAGCATTTTGGAGGTCAGTAAATATGGAGGGGGGGCCTTCTGGCTAACTATAGAAACCCTATGGGAATCTTGCTTCCTGGTGTTAATTGTTCACCTTTGTGGAGTACAATACGCACCTTTGAGGAATTAGAAGAGGAGCAGGTGATAAGTACCCACCTGTTAACTGCAGTTGTGTAGTGTTGTTATTAGCTCATTAATGACAGCATCACCTCAATGAGGCTTTATTTCATAGTAGTAATGCTTTCTGTTCTGCTCTGGAGTGTGTTTACTTTTTATAGGGATAAGTGGGAGGAGAACAGCTGGGATAAGTGGCTCACTGGTTCTTTTGTCAAGATAGTAAGAGAATCAGAAAAGTTTGGAGAAGTACTGTTCCTTAGAAATTTGTTTGTACAATTGTCAGATATGCTTATCAAATTATTCTGTTACTCTGTCTAAAGTAACAGTGATTTTTCACCCCACAGAGCTGCTATGAAAATGGATTGAGAGGATTAATTACATCTGACCTTCTGAAGTGTTCAAGAAAAATATTAAACACTGATTTTTTTAAATAAGGATATTTAGTATAAGGAGTTGATGCTGAATCTTTAATCAGTTATCTGAAGGGTAAATATGACTTATATTATTGCATGAATAACATAAATAGTCAATAAAATATTGAAGTCAAATGAAAACAACTCATTATCTTCCAACAGCTTGAACTCTCAGACACTGACCTAAATGTAATTGTTTAAGAGAAATTCAGTAAGGTGCTTACAAACATGAGTGAATTTTTTAAGGAACTTTTTCTTCTTATCTGTAATAGATTTATCTTGGGATCTATATATATACATCATTAAGATAGAAATAAAAAGGAAAGAAAGAATGTAATAGGGGGAGGAAGCTGAACTGGCCAGGTGAGATCTAAAAAAAACCTAGAGGCACAAGTGAAAACTTTGAAGAACTCAGCTAATTCTTTGATGACTTCCTTGGGCCCAGTTCTTTTGTGACAGCTCTCTGTTAAAAGTGTGTGTTGGAGAGAGGGTAGTGGACAACAGGAGAAGAGTGATAATTATATAAACGATTAACTATTTCTTCAGCAAATATTCAAGCACCTGTCAGGTGCCTAAAGTTGTGTTAAATGATGTTGTCTTGCAATCTGTAACTGTTACAGAGATTCGGCAATGGGAGGCAGTGGCAGCGAATGAGAACTGGGCCAATTCAGTTTCATAGATAAAATGGAAATTGGACCAGACCAGAATATACTATGTATGCAGTAACCAGGTCTCCCTGCCACCAGTCTTGCTTCTCTGTGATCCATCTTTCACAATGCCCAAGTTATTATCCTTTAAAAAAAAAAAAATTACTTAAAACCATTTTGGAGTCCTAACTGCTTTTGCATACAAATCCGAAAATTCGAACTTTGTATATAAGGCCATTTACCATATAACATTTATCCTCCTCATGTAGCTTCACTTTGCCAGCCCATCCCCCCTCCGTGCACCTCCATCCCCCTCCATCCCTTCTATGCTTCCCCTTGAACATTTCACTCTTTTCCACTCTCCCAGATGTTTCATGCCCTTTCCCAGCACCTGTCTTTGCATGCGATAATCTTCCTGCAAGCCTTCTACATCACCTCTAAACTCCGGCGTAATCCATTAAGACCCAGCTGGGTCTTGAGTGCATTACTTTTGGAGAAATCAATTGATTTAATTCCACCCCTCTCCATATATTTATGTGTATATACTAGTTCCCACAAGCTGGTTTTTGTGTTCTTACATGCTTCATAGATGTTGTCCTTAGTGTTAGTATGGATTGTCTTGTATTGTAATTAGCTCTCCACTCATTTCTCTTCCCAGCGGATAGTAAGCTTCCTGAAAGCAAAGATTGTCTTATTGGTTGATTGTTAAATTCTCAGAATAAAAGTCACAAAATAAGTTGCAGTGGCTCATACTTGTAATCCCAGGACTTTGGGGGGCCGAGGCGGGATAATCACTTGAGGCCAGGAGTTTGAGACTAGCCTGCGCAACATAGGAAGCCCTCATCTATTAAAGGTAAAAGAACTTGGCCAGGTATGATGGCATACATCTGGAGTCCCAGCTACTCAAAAGATTGAGACAGGAGGATCACTGGAGCTCAGGAGTTGGAAGTAACAGTGAGATATGATTTTGCCACTGCATTCCAGCGTGGTCAATAGAGTGTGACTCTGTATATCTGAAAGACAAAATCAAACAAGTTTTAATGAGAATTTGTAGAGAGATCCTTGTAAGTGAAGCTTGTGGAAATGGCTGGCAAATAAGTCACTAAATCCCATTAGACTTTTTCCCTTTCTCCTATACTCATAATGAGTTTCTAATGAGAGGGATCCTGTTAGTGATCGCTTGTTCTTGATCTGAAGTCACTGAAGTTTCCTCATTGAATGACAAGATGAAAATAGGTGGTTTGTGTTCCTAGTGCTCATTGTGTATTTTTTCAAATATGTACTTATTTGGAATACATCTTAAAATAGGTTATTTTCTTATTATATGACCTATCTAATTTTAATTTGGTAGATAGCATTAACTTCCTCTTAATTGATTCTATTTTGGTAAACTTCACTACCTTTTTATTTTATTTTTTGAGAAATTTTTTTTTTGTAGAGACAGAGTGTCACTTTGTCGCCCTCGGTAGAGTGTCATGGCGTCACACAGCTCACAGCAACCTCCAACTCCTGGGCTTAGGCGATTCTCTTGCTTCAGCCTCCTGAGTAGGAGAAACAAATTTTTTTATTTAAGTTTTATCATAATTTTTATAAGGGTTTAGTATGATTTCCACAGTCATTTTTTTAAAAAATGACTTTGAGCCTCCAATTAGAATTCTCATTTGTTATGGGTATAGATAGCTCCCAAGAAGTAAAGAATTACAATAGGCAAGAGTAACGGCTGTACCTGGGAGAACTTTATGGCCCTTCAAGCTGTCAGGCCCTCAGTTTTTTATGACAACGTAGTTGAAGTGAGATTTAGGGTCCACTAGCTACCTCCTTGCTTTGTCTTACAGAGAAAAACATGAGTGCCTTTTTCTCCTCCACATAGTGAACTTCCTTCTCCTCCTTAGTTTACCTTATTCTGAAGCTTTGAGGATACTGTAGAGGAAATACTTGGTATTGGGAAGAGGTGTATGTTGGTCAGAGACAAAATGAACGTTCAACTTTGTCTTAAAATGAGGAATTTCCAGGTGGAAAACGAGTCTGAAGACTGTGCTCTTTCACATTGTTGACATCGTTCACGTTCCTGTTTCTTTCTTGAGGGTAGGGGTCATCTTTTGTCAGTTGCTGTACATCTGATTTCTGTTTGTAACTCAGGGCATATATTGTGAATGCAACAAATTCCCTTTGCAAAGCTAGGCCAGAAGGAGCCTAAAAATGATTTTTCCCACAAAAACAGTATGAAAATTTAGCACTACTGTTACCTGTTACAGTCGTATATGGCTGAAATGAAAATTTGTGGGCTGCCAAGAAACCATACCTCATGAAAATCAGTCTTAATGCAAAATAATTAGTGTCAGATCATTCAATAATTAAGTATTGAGTGCCTAACAAATACTGCTAGATATCGGGCATATGTTGAGTGATAAAATAGAAATAGTTCTTGCTTTATATTCTGATAGAGGAAATAGATAAAGAATCACCTAAATGTTTATTAGAAGTTGAATTACGTGTTGTGAGGGAAACAAGGTATGGTGAAAAAGAATACTCAAATTTAGAATGGTAGTCTCTTAAAAGACGTCATCAGGCAGGCCTTTCTGAGAGGTGACAATAGTGGAAAATTGAAAGATAAGATGGAATTCTGTTGGACAGCTGAAGGGATAAGGGATTCTAGGCAGAAGGACCCTACTTAAAAAGTCAGGAGGCAGGAAACAGTTTGTCATGTTTCAGGAATTGAAAGGAAGTTGGTGTAGTTACTGGAGTGGCAGTGGTCAGATAGAGCAGGGCTTATATATGAGTTCTCTGATTGCTCCCTGTATCCATCGATGGGCTTTAAGGGGAGGACTGATAACAATACAGCTTGTTTTAATATAGGTTAAGTGTTGAAAATCTGAAATGTTCTGATAAACATGTCCTTTGAGCTTCATGTCAGCTTTAAAAGATATTTTGGAGTATTTCAGATTTCTGGATTAGGGATATTCAACCTGCATTTCTTTTGGTTGGTGCCAAGGATGGAAGCTGAGAAACCTCTAAGCAGGTGATCCACATAATGAAGGCAAGAGGTGATGGTGGTCTGAGGAGTTAGTATAGTGGTAGTGAAAATCAGAGAAGATGGATTGGAACTATGTGTTAGAGAAATAACTAGCAGGACTCTCTGATACCTTTGATGTGAGGAGTAAACTGGAGGAAAGAGTCTGAGAAGGATTTTTAAGTTTCTGGCTTGAGCAGTTTGGTGTGCAGTGATTTCTGAGATGACAAATGCTGGAGGAAAATGGGTTTGGAGGTCATGTTGACTTTGGACTTGCTGCATTTAAGGTGTTAGTGTGGCATCCAGTAATGGTTCCATTGAATGGTACTACAGCTTTTTCCACTAAAGTATTGTACTTGTCCAGCCCAAAGCTCACCTTCAGATCTTTTCTCAAATGTTACCTTCTCAGCAAGGCCTTCCTTGACTAGCTGAGTTAAAATTGAAAGCCCCTCGTCACATATCGCCCTTCCCTGCTAAATTTTTCTCCACAGTGATGTCACCCTCTGACATGTTCTTTACTTTAGTTTGATTATTGACTGCTTCCTTGCTATAACATAAGGTCTCTGAGGTCAGGGATTTTTGTGTGCTTATCACTACTGTTTCCCCAAAACCTAAAATAGGGTTTGGCCTATAATAAATGCTCAGTAACTGTTTGTTAGGTGAATGTATGAAACCAATTGAAGGATCTTGTGGTGGTTTCAGGACTAAATTTTCTTGTTGTTATTCATCAAGCTTTTGTATTAAAAGAATTCAGTTCTTTTAATTCTTTTTTAAAGGAATGCAGTTTTGTGGGACATATAATACACACACAGACACACACGTAAGTTTACCTTGCTTTCTTTAAGGATAAAAACCTAAAATCTGTAATTCTTATCTGACTTGTCTTAATTTTCAGGTTACAACTGATGGAAAACCAAAAATCATTGATATCATTGATACAACAGGAAGTGGTGATGTGAATACTGCTACAGAAGTTGAGCCCAAAGATGGTGAAATTATTGGACTTTCCGGAAGAGTGCTTAAGGTTGGAGCTTTTATCTTCTTTTTTAATTTTCTTTTCTTGGTACTGTTCCCTTAAAGCATCTAGTGTTTTTAGCTTACATTTGATGGCAGGGTATTAGCCTCTGGCTGTGTAAAAAAATTACCTGAAAACCATTACAGTTTCTATGAGTCAGGAACCTGGGTGTGACTTAGCTGGGTGCCTCTAGTTCCAGAACTCTGATGAGGTTGCAAATAACAGGACTGTGGCTTCATATGAAGGCTCAACCTGGGTGGGACTTACTCAGGTGGTCACTGGCAGACTTTGGTTCTTTGTTACCTGGGTCTCTCCACAGTGCTGTTTTATACAACATGGCAGCTGTCTTCCCTGAGTGAAGAGTGATCCAAGAGGGAGTTCTCACCATAAAGGTCATAATCTTTTTATAAAAGTAACCTTTGAAGTGACAACCCATCATTTGACTATATCCTATTCATTGGAAGTGAGTCAGTAAGTCCAGTCCATAGTTAAGGGGAGAGAATTTCACAAAAAGCACGAATACCAGTAGGTGCGGTTCATTAGGACCATCTTAGAAGGTGCCATTGTTTTATTATTTCTTAGAGTATTTGGAAGTTGTTATTTTGAATGAAGTTGCCAAATTCTATCTTATGTTTTGAATAGAAAGGGGGAGAAAACTACTGAATGTTGGTTTTGCCTTCATCTTTTCCCTTTCCTTTCCAATATTCCCAGTGAACTTCACCATGAAAAAATATTTAGAGTCTAATAGCCGTTGATTTAAGTGCCTGGCTTTGTCTTATTCTATGTACTTGGTAGGAAGGCTTGGGTAGCTAAACATGAAAAATGATTATAAGGAAGCACAGAGCAGATCATGAGATTTTAGCTAATGAGTATAGAGAATGGCAAGAATTTGTGATTTGGCACTTTGTCTTTTAAACCAGTAAGCAGAATTAGTTTGGAATATAAAATTGTGGTTATTAGATATCCTAAAGAGCTACAGTTAACACTTCCCACTTCTTACCATCTATCTAAATTATATTTAGGCATTGTCCTTTGTCTACACTTGCTACAGTAGCATATTGGTTTTCTGTGCTGTGTAATAAAGTATTACAAAATTAACAGCTTAAAATCGCATACATTTGTATATTATTATCTCACTATCTCCATGGGTCAGGGGTCCAGTTGTGGCTTTTTATGGGTCTCTGGTTTGGGTCTTAGAAGACAGCACTCAAGGTCAAAGCCTCATCTGAAACTCAGGGTCCTTTTTCTAAGTTCACATGGTTTGGAAAAATTCATTTCCTTACAGCTGTAAAACTCAAGATAGCTTGCTTCTTCAAGGCCAGCACGAGAATCTGACTGTGGGGATGGCCCCAGCTCTTTGAAAGAGCTCATCTGCTAATTTTGAGCCCACCCAGAATAATCTCACTTTTGATTAATTCAAAGTCCTTAATTACATCTGCAAATCAAGGTTGGGTCATGTCAGAAATCTGCCTGTCATGGGCAGATGGCAGGCATTAATGTCCAGGTTTTGCTTCATTTCCATGTGTTATGGACTGAATTTGTCCCTTCCACATTTCAAATGTTGACGCTCTAACCCCTAGTGTGATGGCGTTTGGAGGTTGGATCTTTGGGTGGTAATTAGGGTTGGGTACACAAGGTCATGAAAGTGAGGACCCTCAGGATGGGATTAGTACCCCTAAAAGAAGGAATACAAGAGAGCTTGCTCTGTAGACCATGTGTAGACAGAGCAAGAAGGTGGCCTCTGCAAGCTGGAAAGAGGGCTCTTACCCATAACTCAGCCGTGCTGGTACCCTGTTGGAACTTCAGCCTCCAGAACTATGAGATAAATTTCTGCTGTTAAAGTCATCCAGTTTATGGTATAGGCTGAGTATCCCTTATCTGAAAGGCTTAGGACCAGTGTTGTGGATTTTGAATATTTTTATATTATACATACCAGTTAAGAGTCCATAACCCCAAATCCTTTAAAATCCTAAATACTTTAAAATCCAGAACTCTTCTGAGCATCAACATGATGTTCAAAGGAAATGTTCACTGGGCGTTTTTCAGGTTTCATATATTCAGATTAAGGAGGCTTAACCTATGTGTATAGTGCAGGTGTTCCAGAATCTGAAATCCGAAACCTTTCTGGTTCCCAGTGATTCAGATAAGGGATATTCAACCTGTATTTTCTTGTGGCAGTCTGAGCTAAGACATTGTGCACTTTTATTTAAAAAAAAAAAAAAAAGAAAAAGAAAAGAAAATGCAAGGAAATTAGTTTCCATATACCTGAATTACCCCTCAGTCAACCTTGTTATTTCAAAAATATTTGAAAGAGAGTTATGTTACTCTGGGAAAATAGAGAGCTTTCCTGGTAAGTTACACAAATTTAGAACCATAAAGTGTTATTCTCAACCATTTATTTAAAAATATTGTATAGCTCTAGTAACCCAATACTTTAGATAACCACTTGAACTAATAATGTCATTGCACAAAGTGACAGGTAGAATTGCACAGACAGAGGTGTACAAAGGTGGAATTGTGTATACTATGTATGTCACTAATATGTAAAATTTGAAAAGTGACAATGTTGTCTTTTCTCAGCTGGACAGATTTCTTTAGCTGTACTATTAAGAATTCTTAGCCCATCATTTTGTTTTTGTTTTTTTTTAATTTGATTTTTAATTGTATCCAGTATGTCTGCATAGTTTGAAAAGACAAACTTTTCTATAAGGCTTCTAACAAGAAAATTTAAGTCCCTGTCTCATCTCTCTTCTGTTGATTTCCACCCCACCAAACTTAAGTCATTGGTATTTTAAACTCTTTTTGGTGTTTTAAGTAGCACATTAATACTTACTCTTTCTTGAGTTTTTTCCCTAGTCTTAATTTGTAGAAGTAATATGTAGCTGAAGAGGGTTTAATTCTAAAGTCCTTTATTTCCAAGGATTTTTTTTTTTGTATTGTCTCTTAGGTAACTTCCTCCCTGTTGTTATTGCTGTTCTTTTATCCTTGGACCTTAGACCTCTTGGATTGATCCTCCAATTTCCTTATATTTTTCCATCTTTTCTTCACTTTTTTTTTGTCTCTTCTTGAGAGTTTTCCAAGATTTTTTCAACATTGTCGTCTAGCCCTTGTGCACACTTTGTTAAATTTTGCCTATTTTTAATTGCAAAAGCTCCTTTATTTTCATTCAGCGTAATCATGTGTGCAACATTTTATCTCTATGAGAATATTAATTCTTGTCTCTAAAATTTTTTGCTCTTTGTTTCTTCTCTTCCTGTTCTCCTCTTAGTCTCCTCATCTCCTTCCTTTTCCTCCATTCTTTTTTCCTTTCTTCTTCACCCTGTTCTTCCTCCTTTCTGGGCTGTCCTTGCTTTTCTCCTAGCTTGTTCTCTGCTTTGTACTGTTGTTGTTTTCTTGGGTGTCTAGTCGTCCCTAGCAAGGCACAAGAATTACTGATTGGAGGTTCTTTACTTGTGCAGTGTCTTTCGGGGGTGGGTTTCGCTGTAGGGAAATGAGAATGTTGGGATGGGAACCCCAGAATGTCAATCTGTAGTATGTTTTTTTCCATTGATATATTCAGTTACCTGAAAGAAGACCTATCTGGCCTGGGATTTAGGGGGAACATTGAGAGGGAGGTAACCCTGACTGTTGTTATTCAGGGAGTCTAGCCACGAAAGGGGCTTGGGGAGATCTCATGGCAGGCTCTTTTCAATGTGTCTCATCTCTCTTTTGTAGTCAAATGCTCTACCAACTGAGCTATACCCTGCACTTCCCTCTCTCCTTTGCATTGTAAAATGTTCCAGAAAGTTAACATCCTAACATCTCTTTGGTTCAAATTGGGAGAGTTGCCTGGTTGATGAAGTTAGGGCAAGAAGTGGGATGGGGTGGTGGGAGTCTAATTGCTCCTCATACCAACTTTCTACCAATCTTGGTTACAAATCCTCTCTCCATCCATAAATAAAACGTACCCACTCGCATTCAGTTAATTTTTTTCCAAAGATGTGCAGGTGTTCATGTATTTTGTAATAGTCATTAAAAAAAACAATTACTATTCATTGGGATCCTAGCTAGTTGGGGAGCTGTCCAACTCTTACTACACAACTTTCAGAAAGCAACACAATAAAGTCTTCAAGTTTTTTTGACTTAGTCCTGCCTTAAAATGAATTAAATATGTCTGTTCTGTCCCTTCTTCTAAAAAGCCTCATAAACTGCTGACATGTAATGTCTTATGAGTTTAAGGTCAACTCTTAGATGTTTTGAACATTTCAGTAGTCTCATTTCTAAGAATGCGTGATATTCCATAGCCTCCTTGAGAAACTAATGGTAGGTTACTTCTGGCCATTGGTACTCACATAAACCAGTAAAAGCAAAAAGTGCATAGAAAATGAACACTTCTTAGTGTAAAATATACATACATAAAGTTTATAAAAGTAACACATGCACAGTTTAATGGCCCGTGGCCAGTATCATAACCTATTTTAACTTTTGCGATAATCATTTCTTTGCTTTCCTTTGCAGTTTTACCATACCTATGTTGATACATAACATATATTGTTAGTTTTATCTATTTTTGAACTTTATATGAATAGTATCACTCCTATATGATTTTATGTCTTCTCGCCGTTGGTGGTGTTTGTGAGATTTGAGATTTGTAAGATTCGTCCATGTTGTTAAATGTAGCAGTGACCTTTTTCAGTTTCATTGCTGCTGTGGTGGTTTATGCCACATTCTGTCTGTTCTGCTGTGTTGTGTATATATCCTGTGTACATGTGTGTGGCCAGCTCCAGGTCATCTACCTAGGAGTGGAATTGCTACGTCATTGGAGATAACTGCTCTTTTAACACTTGTTATTTTCAAACTTTTTAATTTTTGAAACTATGCTGGGAATCTAGTTATGTCATACTGTAGTTTTAATGTGCATTTTCCTAATTTCTGCTGAGGTTCAGTGCCTTTTCATGTTTTGGTTTTGTATTTACTCTTTGTGAGTGCCTATTGAAGTTCATTGGTCTTTTTATGCTAGTGACTTTTTTCTTACTGATTTGTGCAATTTCTTTATCTCTTGATTGTATGTGTTACTGGTATCTTCTCCCATTCTATACTTATATTTTTATGATGTTTTGTCAATCTTTGCCTTTTTGATTAGGGTTTTTCTTTCAATAAATTTTTTTCTGGCCTCATAATCATGAAAATATTCTCCTATATTTTTAACAAGTTTCACAGCTTTTCTCTTCATATTTGTTCTAGAATTCACCTGGAATTGATTTTATGTGCTTAGTTTGAAGTAGTTCCATTTCCTCTTTCCCATGAGAAGACCCAGTAGTCCCAACACCATGTATTAATATTCCACAGTCTCCCTGCTAAATTTTAGTGCCTTCTCATTTTGTAACCTTCAAAATGTGGTGAACTTCTAAGGCAGTGGTTCTCAACCTTCCTAATGCCATGACCCTTTAATACAGTTCCTCATGTTGTGGTGACCTCCAACCATAAAATTGTTCTAAGGTCTTATTTCCTATTTTCTTTGTCCCTTTGATTTTTGGGTGTTTTTTTTCCCTCCTTTATTCTAATTTGAGTAGCATTGTGGAAAGGAGCACAGTGCTTTTTTAATTTTACCACACTTAACTTGAAGTCATTTTTAAGTTAATAGTTAGCCTTAAATTTTTTTTCAAAAGTAAATCCAGGCATAATGAATGACCCAGCCAGATTTAACACGGTATTTAGATGAGGAGATAGCCTGAGGATATGTGTGCACATGGCCTATGCCATGAGGCTGGCATGGCTGAAATTATTTTGCAGCAAAAAAGAAAAGAAAAGAAGAGAAAATACTTCTAAAAGGACTTGACTACTTACACATGGCTTATTAAAAAAGATATAGAGAAATGAAGTGTGATTGGTAATTAGAGATGACATAAGTAACATAAAAATCAGTTTATCTTCATTGTAGTTACCACGTAATCAGAACCATTTTAAAGATACCAACTTAACTGGTCAAGTGTAAAGGTTTGATTCTTAAACCAAAAATAATTTTTATAGAACAGTCAATGGGTAAAATAACATATTACATAATTGATTCATAAAGTTAACTTGGTCAAGGATAGGTAGATTAGATAACCATGATTATAACTATTATCTGATTTTTGTAACTAGTCTGCCTTCGCTGTGAGAAAAATGTACAGTCATGATTTGAGAAGTACCTGGTTTCATGGACCCTGCCAATTTTGGCATTATTTATAATCAAAAATAAATTATGTCTATTGGATTATTTTATTTTTATTGTATATATGTTGTAAGTAGTTGCAATTAAATACGTTTTAACCCCTTTTTATTTTACAGTTATTTCATTCTTTATCCTTTTAATCCTTTGGGTTTCATAGCTTTCTGTTATCTCCTCAATAATGAAGTTGCCATTAGCTGAAGGTTACAAGTCTGCCTGTGTAAGGGACACTCACCAAGTATTCTTTGATTTGTCAGCGAGTGACTACTGCTGAATTGTTGCGGTACATTATTGTTGTTTTGTTGTGGTCGGTTGCAGAAACATTAGTTAAGAATTCCTATTTTCTAAAGGTTGATATATTTTGAATGAAAAATGCTTATTTGTATGCCAGCATAACTGAATTTTCACAGTCTCCAGACATTTAGTTGATTTAGAAATGATTAATGACATATAAACCTTTGAAAAGTCATTATTCAGTAGGTCTTTCGAGTTTTGTGAATGGCCATTTCTTCTGTTTGTGAGCATATTTCATTCAAAAGTTTTCTACATGGGAAATAACTGGATGAGAGACTTGTACATGAGTTGGGTGAAGATATTTTTCAAGAAGGGATTGTGGAGTCAGCCAGCCCTGAGTGGTTGATGGTGAACTTTATAATTTTTTTAAAATTTATATATATGTATATATATGTTTATTAAATCATAGCTGTGTACAATAGTGCAATCATGGGGTACAGTGTGCTGGTTTTATATACAATTTAAAATATTTTCATCGAACTAGTTAACATAACCTTCATGGCATTTTCTTAATTATTGTGTTCAGACATTTATATTCTACATTTAGTAAGTTTCACCTGTACCCTTCTAAGATGCACCGTAGGTGTGGACCCACCAATTACCCTTCCCTCCAACCATTCTCCCCACTCCCGTTCCCTCCATTGCCCCCTTCTCCATATTCTTGTGCTGTAATTGGGTTATAGCTTTCATATGAAAGCTATGAATTAGTTTCATAGTAGGGCTGAGTACACTGGATACTTTTTCTTCCATTGAGATACTTTGCTAAGAATATTTTCCAGCTCCATCCATGTAAACATGAGAGAGGTAAAGTCTCCATCTTTCTTTAAGGCTTCATAATATTCCACAGTGTACATATACCACAATTTATTGATCCATTCATGGGTCGATGGGCACTTGGGCTTTTTCCATGACTTAGCAATTATGAATTGTGCTGCAATAAACATTCTGATAGAAAAATCTTTGTTATAAGGTGATTTTTGGTCTTCTGGATATATACCTAGTAGAGGAATTGTAAGATCTAATGGCAGTTCTATTTTTAGATCTGTAAGTATTCTGCAAACATCTTTCCAAAAGGACCGTGTTAGTTTGCATTCCCACCAGCAATATAGAAGTGTTTCCTTTTCTCCACATCCATGCCAACATCTCTGGCTTGGGGATTTTGTGATGTGGGCTAATCTTACTGGAGTTAAATGATATCTCAAAGTGGTTTTGATTTGCATTTCTCTGATGATTAAGGATGATGAGCATTTTTTCATGTGTCTGTAGGCCTTGCACCTGTCTGCTTCAGAGAAGTTTCTCTTCAAGTCCCTTGCCCACCTTGAGATGGGATCACTTGTTCTTTTCTTGCTAATACATTTGAGTTCTCTGTGAATTCGTGTTATTAAACCTTTAGTCTATGCATTGTCTCTGTGGTGTTGTAGAAGAGAGTGAAAATTCTTTTTCATAACAGGAAATCTAAGCATACAGATGGTTCTGAATATTGCTGCCTCTGTTCCTCAATCATTTGATGTGATAGAGTGGTGAAGGGGGACATGAGGTGTCATTGATATTTAAGAACTAACAATCTGAGCGGTTTAATGAACTAGTGTATGATGAAAGCATTTATAGACTAAAGCATAGTATGAATGAAAGGTAGTATTTTGGTTGAACTATCTCATTTATGGATGAGAAAAAAAGACGCCACACAGATATTAACTGACTACTTAGAGTATTAAAAATATTGCTCTAATATGTGAGTGTCCTTATTCAAGTTGAGCTGTTACAGTAAAATACTTTTTTCATGGCTCAAGGAGTAGGGCGCCGGCCCCATATACAGTAGGTGGTGGGTTCAAACCTGGCCCCAGCCAAAAACTGCAACAACAACAAAAATAATAATAATAATAATAAATTACTTTTTTCTCATTAGTAAAGCATTGGAATAGAGAAGCATTTAGTGAATGAGCAATTTACCTTTTTTTTTTCTGTAGATTCCTGCAAGCTGGACCAATCCCTCAGGCAAATATCATATTGGCATAAAAAATGGTTATGACTTCTATCCCAAGGCTCTCAAGGAAAGGATACAGGTAAGATACAACCTGGTATCAATGACTTTCATATTTCCTTCCTCAGGTTTTACTTCTACTGAAGAAAAAGGAGTTTTTCTTAAAATCTCAATAACTTTTTAATTATTTAGGGGACTGAATGGCTTTCAAACAGAGGTTAAAGATTTTTTCAGTGGAATGTTATTCTTTGCATTAGTGGTTCTTCATTTAGAATACATGAGGGAATCGGTGATCACACTGAAATTGCGTTCACATTTTTATGTACTCATGTTTTTCTGGGATGTAGGGATAGAGCTTTCATTGGATTTTTAACATTAACTGCCATGTGAGTTATGAACTATCGTTCATGTTTTCACATTACTTTTACCTTACTAATTTTCGAGTTTTTGTATTACTTTTTTATTGATGTATGTTTTAGGATTGTTTTGTTTTTGAAGTTGTTCTTTTATTTTTGTAATTAAATACCATGGCTTGAAAGGAAAACGTTTTCCACCCATAGTGTGGTGGTCACTGTGTTAAAGAACTTGTTTGAAAAAGGCTAAAGGTAGTTGATTTGAAGTCCAGACCTCCTTACTTGTTTCTGTTAGAGTGATCAGGAGCCTGACTTAACACAGTGCTGTTCAGTAGAACTTTGCGTGATGATGGAAATGAAGTGATGAAGTGTTTGGTGTCTGTTCTGTTATGAGAGCCATTAGCTACAGTAGCTGTTGAAAACTTGAAATGTGACTAATATAACTAAAGGAATTGGAATTTGAATTTTACGTAATATTTTTAAATTTAAATAGCAACATGTGGCTAGTGGCTACCCTATTGGACATTACTTCTTTAAAAGATACTAGTAGCTGGTGTAAGTCCAGAGTTTCAACTATAAGGTAAGGTGTAATCTTTGAAAATGAATGAGACTTACGGGCCCTTTTATATGATCCTAGTGTTGTCATTTGATTCCCCAGGGGTCCATGAACCATAAGAAGTTTCTCAGTAGATTACATATTTAACCTTTACATTCATCAGTTTCAATGCTTAATGACTTAACTTTTATTGGATACCATGTTTTTAAATTTCTGACTGAAATACACAGATAGCATTCCTGTGCAGTGTATTAAATTTAATCAGCTGTGTTAACATACAGATACAGAGTAGCTAAGTGAAAGATGGCCATTTAGATTAGCTGAGCTGATTGTTTTACTGGAAAGGATTCCTTTAACTAACAAACTTCCCTTGAGAATCAGCATGTGTTAAAGACACCGGAGGTGAAGGTTCAGAACAGTTTCAGTAACAGAATGCTATCAAGTTCTCTTTTTCCCATCCCAAAGAGGATGGGAGAAAATAGCCCAGAGAGGAGGGATGAAACTGAGGAGCACACCCTGTGTGACTGTCTGCACAGCTCACAGCTGCAGTCCTGTTCTGGGCCTGGGCTTGGGCTTATGACAGTTTTCAGTTTTGTGTGGGCCCAGAATACAGAATTTTCTTTAACTGGAAATTTAATCAGTTTCCTGATGTGGTACTACATATTCTTGGAGAAAGGAAGAATTAAATTGGGGAATATGGGATTTAAAAATGCATTTGGATGTGTCTTGGTAAACATCCTATAAATCTCTTTATATAGAAAATGGTGTAACATCACATCTGGTAAGAAGACTCACCTGTAAATAACCATCTAGGTTTACCTGAATATTTGTCAGCCAGATAGTAAGGTAAATTTTCTTTCTTTGCAGAAAGAACGGAAGGAAAAAGTCTGGGACCCTGTTCACAGAGTTGCACTTGCAGAAGCCTGTAGAAAACAAGAAGAGTTTGATGTTGCCAACAATGGCTCTTCTCAAGTTGGTGCTAGTCGCTTTTGTTTAAACATTATCATGCAAACACATGACTATAGAGGTCTTAAGAGAACTAATATAGTCTGGTATTTTACAAATTTTCAGTTTTTTAAAAGCTAAATTAGCGCATAATACATATTGGGGAAAAAGTACATAAATCATAAGTGTATAGTTACAAATCCTGTCATGTATCCTCCCCAAAGATAACCACCATCCTGACTCTCACGCTTTAGAATAATTTTGCCTATTTCGAATTCTGTATAATAAAACCACACAGTATCCTTTTATTCGTAGTTTCTTTTGCTCAGTGTTACATTATGACCTTCATCAATGTTTGGGGTATTGATGTTTTCATTGCTTTGTGATATTATGTTACATAGGCGCTCCACAATTTGCAGTTAATTTTCAGTTTTTGACTATTAAGAATAATGCCATTTTAAATATATTTATGTGTTTAAAATGCTTTTTTAAACATTTAAAGGGGGTCATAAAGTGGTTGTACTAGTTTATATTCCCACAAGAAGTATATGAAAGTTCTTACTGTTATATACCCTTGTCATTAAATTTTTTTGAATCAGTTATTAAAATGAAAATAATGTCTTGGTGTTTATTATGTAACTATAGCATGTGCTACTTGCAGCAGCTTTGGACAACACGTGTATAAAGTTGCAAGTTTTTAGAAAAGGCTTCATAATCACCGCAACTTGGTGTTTATCCTCCTAAATTGTTCTTTAAATGTGTGCATGAACCTTTTGTTAATCAAACATAGAATTATATTAGTAGTTCTCAGCTCTGACTACTACTAAAATACCATGAAGAGCTTTAAAAACTGCCAGTGCTTATCTTCTATAGAGGAATTAAATAAAACCTTATGGAAGAAGAGCATTTTAAAAACTCCCTAGGTGCTTTAATTAATATGCGACTGGAATTGAGAACCACTGGCCTGTATATACGATTTGAACTTTAATTTACTTTATGTATATCATTCTTTTTAGACACCTGTGCAATTTTCTGTTAAATTGATATTTGTACTTCAGCTACTCACTCTTAGACACACTAAATGTAGGGTTTCAGGAGCCATATGTATAGCTAACTTTATAAAGGAGATATGAATTTCATTACTCATTTTTTTTACATGTTATAAACTAACTATCTGTATAATTGGCTATTTCCTTTAAGGAGGAGTAATACTAACTGTACTGAATAAATTAAAATGAAGCAAAACAAGATTTGGGGAGCATATGAAATAAAATTTTCATTCACTAGAACTATTTAGGTGAATGTAGAGCAATCTAGTATAGTACGTAGTTATCAAAAAATCTTAAAGCATATGAAATTGCCATTTTTGTAGGTCGAAAATGGTTAAGTAACAGCAATTTCATATGATTAATTCAACCTAATACATTTTGTAATTATATGTTAAGTATTTTTATCATATCTTTTCAAAGGGGTTTTCAAAAATACTTTGGTAACCGCTGGCCAAGATAATAATTTGCTGTTCTACCAGTCTGTGACATCCTCTGAGGATTAACATAAAGATGAGTAACTTGCTCAGGATTGCGCAGCTAATACATGAGCAAATTTAAATCTCTTGGCTCTAGGATAATACTCTAACCACACAATTCATAGAAAGAAAATTGTTTTAAAACCATATTAAGTGTTGTTACGTTGGCATTTCTATAAATGGCCAGATAGTAAATATTTATAGCACTCTTTGTTATGACTCAGCGCTACCCTGGTATCATGAAGATGTACATAGGTGATGCATAACTGAATATGCATGGCTGTGTTCCATTAAACTTCATTTACACAACCATGTCATGGGCTAGATTTGGCCCAAGTACCATGATTTGTCAACCCTGCTGGATCTTAGTACAGTGATATAGTGAGTCCAGAGGTGTTTTTTGTTTTTTTAAACTATAATTGGGTATTTTTTAAGGGAGTTAATATAGTATTTGTCTCAGTCTCAGAATCGATTTGCTTTTATACCTTCCAGCTTATTCTCTATGTAAACCTGTTATTTTCCATCATAATTATTTGAATACCTAACTCAAGTTTTTTTTGTCCAGTAGGTTAGAGAACTATTTTGGAGAGAGAACATTTGATAGTGTCACTTGTCTAGTTTGTACATAATCTTACTATGAAGCATTTTATTCATGACTACAGAACTAAAATAAAAGTTTTACTTACCCTCATTAAACTTTTCTATATATTTAACTTAGCAAATTCTAAAAAGATGAAACAGTTCATGGTTTTTATTATTTATTTACATGTAAAGAAAAGTAAATTTGAGATGGAAAGAGTCCCAATATTAAAATCTAAGTTAATAGATAACCTAGTTTATAGCAATTTTATTTTAGCAGTACTCTAGGAAATAGTTATGTAGATTACAGATATGTGACCAGCATGTAGCAGAGTGTCTTTATCAAAGACATGAGTGTGTGGATAATATGGAGTAAAAGAAGTTTTTCTTAATGTTTAGTACAGTAATAACTGCTCATTAAATTGAACTATAACTTATAAATACAACAAGAAAATTTTTTGGCTCAGTGCCTGTAGGTCAGTGGTTAGGGCGCAAGCCACATACACCAGGGCTGGTGGGTTCGAACCGGGCTCAGGCCTGCTAAACAAAGACAACTACAACAAGAAAAATAGCTGGGGCTTGGCGCCTGTAGCTTAGTGGTTAGGGCACCGGCCACATGCAGTAGGGCTGGTGGGTTCGAGCCTGGCCTGGGCCTGCTAAACCAACAACAACAAAAAAAAAATAGCTGGGCGTTGTGGCAGGCTCCTGTAGTCCAGCTACTAGGGAGGCTGAGGCAAGAGAATCCCTTAAGTGTGTGAGGTTGCCGTAAGCTATGACGCCATGGCACTCTACCAAGGGCGACAGAATGAGACTCTGTCTCAAAAGAAAAAAAAAAAGAAAAATTTTCTTACATTTTTCTGGAGTAAAATGATTTTGCTATTGGGCAGCATTGTATCTTTGTTTATATGTTAATACAACTTTCAGGAGCACAACATATACTAATGTTAATGTGTTTTCTAAATTGATTTAGGCAAATAAACTAATCAAGGAAGAGCTTCAAAGTCAAGTGGAATTGCTAAATTCTTTTGAGAAAAAATACAGTGATCCTGGCCCTGTGTATGATTGCTTGGTATGGCACGATGGTGAAACCTGGAGGTAAACTTAATCTGTCCTGCACGTCTTCTACATTTGAAAATGTTTTTATCTACTCTGATGAACATTCCATCCTCAGAGCTGCCTAGAGATTTGGTTTATGTGACATTAGCACCTAGAAAAAGTATTTGAAAACCAAACTGGCTGTGGGGTAGTTCTGGACAAACCTTTTGAACTTCTAATTAGTTTTTTTATATTAAACCTGACTTTTATCTGTGTTAAGGAAACTTATTTCCTTAACTAGATAATAAGAGATTGACCATTGGTTCCTAATTGAAGCTGGATAATTTGGAAAGTAACTGCAAGTGAATATTGCAAAGAAATCATTTACTGCAGACGTTATAAGAGCAAAAGAGAAAAGTTGGTTGAAGATTTATAAACGGAGATAGAGTTGCTAAGTTGAAGCTAGAGAGTATGATACGGTGCTTGCGAGCCTAAATCACTCTCCTGGGAATAGTGGTCAGGATGTATACTGTCAGCCTCATTGTCACGTAAAATTGAACAAATACTGGTTGAGAGAAACAGGATTTACGGAGGATTATACAAAGGAGAGGCTATTAATTGATTTCTTTTCAGTGGTTTTTGACTTTGTTTATCTCATGTTTCCTTTGAGATTCTTGATGAATAGAAAATGAGCAAAGAAATGTGTGGAAGATGTCAAGAAATTTATAAAACATAAACCCTCCTCCTCTTCCTTTTTACTCTTACATATTTTATGGGCCTCATTCTCATACTCCCTTTCTCTGCATTCTGGCAACTGCTACTTAAATTAGGCCAACCAGACTTTCAGAAAGCTGTAACTTTGCCCTGTGTTCATAATTTGTCCTCTGTGGAGTTAGTGAACTCAGTAATAATTTGTTTTAATGTGGTGCTTGTATTTGTTGAGTCACCCCACATTGATGGAGGTTATAAGAAACTGACTTATGAAGCACATCACTGTATTTACTGTGAGAAAGTTATTTAAAATGTTCATTAACTTTTTCATTATTGGACAAATTTTTATTGAACACTTTCTTTGTACCAGGAAGACTTTCTTACAGGGGTGTCCAGCCTTTTCTTTCTGTGTCACACGTTGGAAATATAAGGGTTGTCTTGGGCTGCATTTTAAGTACACAAACACTAATGAAAGCTGATCAGCAAAAAAAGGTCCGTGCATACTTTTCATGATGTCCACCACCACAGATAAGCCAGAAAAATACTCACACAATCAGCATGTGGGCTGAGGTTGGACACTCTTGCAAGCTATTGCATGGATATTCTAGACTCCAGGAAATGTGTATTGAGAACATCTGAATGAGCCTAGGAAGCCTTAGGAAGGAATTCTTAGAAGTAACGTAAGTTAAGGCTTGAAGAATTGGTACAGTTAGCTAAGCAAAGAGGGTAGGAGAGGGTTTTGAAGGTTTAGGGACAAGATCCAGAGGACATTAGTAGAAACTGTGAGAAGTTTGTTGTGGACAGAGTGTGTGATGGGAGGAGGAGGTGTCGGAGATAAGTAGATGGTGAGGAATGTTGCTGTGAAGTTTTAGATTGGAAGACCCATGGAAGGCCTTTAGAGTCACAGGAGTGCAGTTAGGGACTAAGGAAAGAGGGGACTTCATAGTTTCCTCTCGGATGGGTGTTGGCCAGTTGCATACATTTTAGAGACAAATGTGCTACTTCCTGTAGCATATGGAAAGTTTGGTGATACGTATTTTCTCCTGTTAACCTTGATCCTGATTCCATTTATTTTTTTTCTCTTTGCCTCATTTTTCCTGTAAGTGTTTGATTTCCTATACTGTGGTATATTCTTTATCTTTAGAAACACCATCAATTATTTTAGGATACTATATTAGGATGTGCATAAAAACAGACTTTCCAATGTGCTGCTTTCCATCCTCTTTGTTAATGAGATGTGTGCTTTAGTATTTGTGATAAATGTTCTCTCTGTACTATACTGGTGGGCTTCCAATAATTCATTTTAGTAATTTTAACTAACTATTTTAGCTTGTTAAAACATACTTCTTACTTTAAAAAATGTGTACTAAGGTCTAATAGCTAAAAACATAATATTGGCCTTTAACTTAAGATGTGCATTTCATTTATGATTTTTTAAGTATACATTTATTTAGTTTTGATCAGACTTTATTCTAACGTTTTGGAATACATATTTTAAAAAAAAATATGTTGGTAAAATGAGAAAAGAGCAGGCACGAAGATAATTATAAAATTGTGTAGAAAATGTTTTGTTTTGTTTTTTTGAGACAGTGTCTCATCATGTCACCCTTGGGAGAGTGCTGTGGCGACTCAGTTCACAGCAACCTCCACCTCTTTGAGCTTAAACAATTCTCTTACCTCAGCCTCCCAAGTAGCTAGGACTCCAGGTGCCCACCACAACGCCTGGCTATTTTTTGTTGCAGTTGTCATTGTTTAGCTGGTCTGGGCTGGGTTCGACCCCTCCATCCTCGGTGCATGTGGCTGGCGCTGTAATCACTGTGCTATGGGCGCTGAGCTTAGCAAATGTTTTTTGTAAAAAATAAGTATTTGCCTAAGTCTGTTATAACTATGGGGCTAAAGCTCCAAGAAGTTCGTTTAGTGTCAAGGAGCACATGTAAACTGTTGGATTGGCTGGTGAAGCCATTACTAAATGCAGCAGCAAGAAGTAAGGCCGATGGAATGTCTCTAAACCAGCCTAAACTGCTCTAAAACTCTAGGCCACGTTTTGGTTTTAATTAAGTGACCAGATGGTTTTCTACCCAGTTTCATGGAAAACGGTATCCTGGAAGCCCATTGTGCTTGGCATGAGGATTGGTTCTTGAAAGCTTTCTTGCCTACTCTATACTGCTGACTCCATGAAACACCTAAACCAGGCAGTGACTATATTCGATGTGGTAGAAATTGTAGGGTAGTAAGAAGGTAGTAGAGAAAAACTTACATGAGTTTTAGGAAGGTAAGAAAACATAAATTTTCATATCTCCTTTTCTTTATAATTAACAGAGCCTGCATTGATTCTAATGAAGATGGGGACTTGAGTAAGTCTACTGTACTGAGAAACTACAAAGAGGCTCAAGAATATGGCTCTTTTGGCACAGCTGAGATGTTGAATTACTCTGTTAACATATATGATGATGGGAACCTGCTCTCCATTGTGACCAGCGGAGGTATTCTGTTTCAGATTGACTATTGAGAGCTAACTTTATAAAGTAGTAAGATGGTAAATTTCTTTAGCCCAGAGCAACCTTACAGAAAACTAGAGATCCTCACTATAGGACTAGGTCTGGACTCATAGATGTGATTTGATACGCAGTTAAAGTGTTGTTTTTTAAAGCCATAGCCATGTAGGATTCATCCCAATACAGGCATGGTCCAACATCAGAAAATCCATCAGCGTAATTTATTATGTGAACAGTAATTTCACTTCCATATATTAACCCTTGAAGAATTCAGAGTACAGGGATTCTCACTACAGTGTTCTATTCAAGTTCAGAAAATTTGGAAATTACCAAAATACCCATTAATAATAATAAAAAAAAAAAAAAATTAATTATATATTCTTACAATGAAATACTGTTGTCCCTTGGTAACAGTGGGGAATTGTTTCTAGTACCTGCCTCAGATACCAAAGTGTGAAGATGCTTGAGTCCCTGATAGAAAGTGTTGTGTTTGCATGTAACCCGCACGCTTGCACTAGCTGCAAAGTCTCTGTCCTGCTTTCCCTGATCAGTACCCTCCCCCCTCCTCCCAGAGTAAACTGCTGTCCTGATGTCTGTCAACACATTGGTTTGGACCATGTGATGTTGCTGTTTTTATGGTCATAAAATCTAAAATAGTGGAAACTTCGCATATTTGGCCTTTTTTTACATATGAAATTGAGTATACATCCTTTTGTGTGTGACTTTTTAACTGGATTTTCGTGAGCTTTATCTCAGTGTGTGGAGGTGGTTCCTGTGTTTTGCTGTCAGTTCTATGAATTAGAATACCATATTGACCATTTGCTAGTAATGGATGTTGAGGTTATTTTAAGTTTTTGAATTTTATAAACAGTGCTACCATGAACATTTTTTGTGGCTGTCTTAGTTCTGTGTGCATGCAATTTGGTGGTGTAGCTAGAGGTGGGATTGCTGATCGTAGGGCATGGCTGGCCGTGTTCAGCTACAGCAGTGAATGAGAACTCCCATCCACTCTTGTCAGCCTTTAAATTTTAGCGGGTCTGAAGGGTGTGTAGAGGCATCTCACTGTGCCTTTAATTATACTTCCCAGATGACTAAGGAAGTGTAACGTGTTTTCATGTGTTTATTTGCCATTTGGGTATCCTCTTCTTTGAAATGCTTTTTCAAATGTAAACATTTGGAGGAATCTTTTTTGAATCTGTGAAGATTCTTTATTCTGGATAGAGGCTTTTTGTCATGTATATTGCAGATACTTTCTTCTGTGACTAGCATTTTTGCTCTCTGTGAACAGGGTACTAGAATCATGAGAATAATTTTTTTTTTTTTTTTTTGGATTATTGGTAAGACAAGATAATTTATCTTTAGATGTATGTATTAGAGTATGTTATTTGATTGATTTTGTCATGATTAATAATATGTAAGATGAATTGGATGGTTAAAACTTCCCATTTGTGAGAGTATTTGTCACCCATCCCCATCCTCACCTCTAGGAGCTCATGGGACACACGTGGGCAGTATAGCTGCCGGGCATTTTCCCGAAGAACCCGAGAGGAACGGGATTGCTCCTGGGGCTCAGATTCTTTCCATCAAGATTGGAGATACAAGACTAAGCACAATGGAAACAGGCACAGGCCTCATAAGAGCTGTGAGTATCTGTTAGACCTAGTCCTATAGTTAGGATTGTTGATATATAAGATTAATGATTTTAGATATTTTTAAGTTTATGAACTATTCCTGATTTACGAAGAATACATTGAACTGTATTTGATATAAGAGTTTGTTTTAAAAAGAAAAAATGTATTAAGTTTTTATAAAATTTTTTTCAAAATTATTACGATAAAGTTTTTTGTTTTACCCTTGTGAAAGAATTATTTTATATTCATCATTTCTAGTATAAATTTGCTCCTAAGCAATTATGAGATGATTTTAACAAAAGGTAGGTACCTCTAACCCAGTTTGTTCCATCAGACTGAGGGAAATTCAGAACCACAGCTAGTACTTCATTTTAACATATCAATTGTATTTTATTTTACTTTAATTTGAGTGATTTTAGAATCCAATAAGGACCATTCTGTTACCTTAACCTCTAACTCCACTGCCTTCTGGAAATGTTAGTTTGTATTTTTAATTGACTATTGTGTGTTTCCTCTTACTTTTTCTGTTTTTATTTGTTTGTATGTTCAGGCACATTGATAGGCCTGAAAGTAACTTAGAATACCATTGGCTCAGAAACTGTAGAATTCTGTGTATACTTTTATTTTACTGGCTAATGTGTTTCTATAAATTGCTGCCTAAGCTAGACTGTTAATCTTTTTAATAGATGATAGAAGTTATAAATCACAAGTGTGATCTTGTCAACTACAGCTATGGAGAAGCGACTCACTGGCCAAACTCTGGGTAAGTGTCCTTTGATAGTTGTTAGTCATAGAACCTGAGCTGATGAAAAGGATTAAATGTTTTTCATAAGTAGATTGATAGTCAAAGTGGACAAAAGAACAGTTGCAGTGGTTAGATAACAACTATATGTCTCCTTGACCTCAGGCCCCCCACAATTCCCATGGTCATATCTTCAGTGTTGTTAACGCCATTCATTGCACCAGGCCTGAACCTTCACTATGACATTCCTGTGTTGTCCATGGTAGCTCTTACTTTATCAGCCCACTCTAACTCTTCTTCTGAGACTTGCAACCCACAGACCTGTCTGGTACTTTCTCACTGTTGACTCCATTGCCTCACTTCCTTCCAAGGCAATTTAGGCAGTGGTCCATCCATTATTGTACGCACTCATTTCACAGGCACCCTGAAGCTACGTACCTGACAGCCCCACAGACTTGCTGAAGCCCTGCTGTTCCCCACAGGAACCTTGTACCTGATCTCAGAAGTGCCCTTTGATTGTGTGCGTTCACTGTCTCTACCTGCTCAGGGTCCACATCTCCTCATGTCACCCAAGGGTGGCGGTTCTTCACCTGGGGTCACAACCCACAGGACCTGTTTTAAAGGGTCACGGCATTAGGAAGGTTGAGAACCTCTAGAGCATCACACACACCCCTTCCTTTTCTTCGTTCTGTCTTCAGAATCTTTTGCCATCAAATCCAACTTAATAGCCTTGACCTTATGTTACTTTGCCTATTTTTCTTCACAGTAGTAACTATTAGAAATAACCTTATTTCTACTATTTACTTATTGGCTATCTCTCCCGTAATCTCACCACCAAGCCAGATCCTTTAGTTTCCTGTTATCAAATTACTTAATTTTCACAAAGAACTGGTACTGGGTTTCTTGGGAAACATCATCTTATTGCCCTCCCTATCATCCTCACTCATTTCATTCTTTACTACAATCTTGCCCTGTCTCTTCTCACTCCATTGTCTTAACTTACGTAAGTGTATTTCTTTCTCTCCTTAATATTCGTCCTTTTGAATTCCTCTTTCCCAAATACTTTTTTCTTGTGCAAATATTCAAGCTTATAATTTGGAGGAGTGCTTTTGCCCTATACTTTTTTTTGTGGTCTGGGATAAATGCATTGGAAATACCTTTTTTATATTAACTCAGTTTTCTTCTTCACTTCTTCATTGTTGTCTAATTTCATCTGCTTTAATGTTAGAAAGCTCTTCTTATTTACTATAAGAAGGTTTTTCTTATTTACTATCAAACTCTGGATTTCTTATATTTTAAAATTTTACTCCTGTGTTCTTCCTAGTGCCTCTAAAGGGACTAGGTCTTTTAGTCAAACAGTTCTTACAGTTATGTAGGAGATTCATCTGAGGAGTTCTGAATACGTTAGTCTAAGTGAAGAATGGAAATGGGACCACCTATTGCCACAATCATGCTAAGGTTTTAATATTGTGGTATAGTCATATTTTCCTATCTATATTAAGGTTGGCATCTAGCATTTTCCCCATGTTTATTCTGGCCTCATGAGTCTTTCTCTATGTTAAAATCCAACTGGAGTCTATCACTTAGAATGGGTGTGTCATGTTCCACCACGTGTCAGCGCCAGAATTGATGGATTTGAACAAGGTTTTGGTACTATAAATACCTTGGGAATAGAGATTGAACATTAATAGTTGGAGTGTATCTAAGTGATTCTAATATATACCACCTTATTTGCAGTTACTGTTCAGTTCTATATTTTGGAACCCATATTTTAGTGTGTTTTTTATGTATAAAATATATTTAAAATTTTTTTCATGTTAAAATGTATTTCTTGGAAAGTGGGACAGTTCCCTCTCTTTTTCAGGAGAATTTGTGAAGTAATTAATGAAGCAGTGTGGAAGCACAATATAATTTATGTTTCTAGTGCTGGAAATAATGGTCCATGCCTCTCTACAGTTGGCTGTCCAGGTGGAACTACATCAAGTGTGATAGGTTAGTTCCTGTTTTAGAAATATATTTGTTTAAAAACAAGCAAACAAATGACAGTTAAAAGTTAATTGAATCTCTCCTAGATGCAGGATGCTGAAGACATTAACTGTGTCTTCAGGAAACTTAAATTCTAGTATGGAAACCAGTGTATCTGGAATTTACTATAATTTAAAGTAGACTGGAAAAAGTGGTTTAATGCATACTTTTTGGAAGACAGCTATTTTATGCCCAAAAGCAAAATACTTAGTATGATGTCTGGTTCATAGTAGACTTCCCTTATTTCTTTACCAAATTTTATCTTTCTGTTTTATAAGACAGGAATAGTGTAGAGAGATTAAGCAATTTACCCAAAGAAACAATGGATTTAGAATTAAGATTAACATTTTGGGCTTGGCGCCTGTGGCTCAACGGGCTAAGGTGCCAGCCACGTACACCTGAGGTGGTGGGTTCAAATCCAGCCCGGGCCCGCCAAACAACAATGACGGCTGCAACCAAAAAATGGCTGGGCGTTGTGGTGGGTGCCTGTGGTCCCAGCTACTTGGGAGGCAGAGGCAAGAGACTCTCTTGAGCCCAGGAGTTGGAGGTTTCTGTGAGCTGTGATGCCACAGCACTCTATCCAGGGTGACAGCTTGAGGTTCTGTCTCAAAAAAAAAAAAAAAAAAGATACACATTTTGTTTCCTTTTGTTAAAATTCTTTTTATCCTTTGATAAAATTCAATCCATAGGTGTTGGTGCATATGTTTCTCCTGATATGATGGTTGCTGAGTATTCTTTGAGAGAGAAATTACCTGCAAATCAATACACGTGGTCTTCTCGAGGCCCTAGGTAGGTGCTAGTGGTACAAGGACCATTACATGTATTTAATCAAACTACACTTAGATACTGTTTCTTTCTATTCGTTTTTACTTGTTTCAGTATTTTCATTTTGATTAACAATTTCACCTTAGGGGCAGATAATTAAAATAATTACTTCATTTTGGGTGGATAACCTAACTATTCTGAGTATAAATTCTTATGCCTATATTGATAATCTTTTATTCATGAGAATCTAAAGAAAAAGTAAGGACTTGGTATCTATAAAAAATAGTGATGGCCTCGTTTTATGTCATTTTGGTGTTTGGACTTGAGTGAAACAAAATCTCTATTTTTGTAAACCATCAGTATAGGGACTGCATACCAGGGTTCATGTTTCTAAACTGTGACCTGCTTTGCACACTTTGGGTGAGATCTATAAGTGCACAAATTCTGATTGACAAATGAAGTTCATCTGTTTGGTTTCCTGACACCCTCTATGAACTATATTTATCTGATTGCAAGAACTGATTATCTTGCTTGAGGTATTTCAAGTTCTAATTTATATAATCTTTCATTATGACATCAGGGGTACAGCTTTTATTTTCTGAAAAATAAATCTTATTTTAATTCATCTCTACGTCTTTGGTGTTAATTTAGGAAAAGAATAGCCTTCAAACTCAGTTCAGCAAATACCTTAGTGCCTGAAGTTGGCAAGGCATAAATGAACAATTTGTGATCTGAGTCCAAAATACTATTTTAGGGTGATTGGGCTACAGAGGTAGGAGAAATACTTGGACCCTTCATGGAGGAGTTGTATTCAAGTTGACCTTGAAGGATGGACAGGATGTTGAGAAACAGATATGCCAAGAATAACGTGAACTCAGAAATAAGCAGGTGTCAGGGTAAAGTTTTTGAGGAAATAACTAAGAGTTGAATGTGTGTAAGTGTAAAAGAGATAGTAGGGAATGTTGGCAGATAAAATGAGAAAAATTGACTGGGATCAGATTAAATGTGATAATGTTATATTTAATTCTCTGACTTACAGATACCTTCCTATCCTCTCTAAGGTAATTTCCTTTTTAAAGAATAAACCTTGTAGTTTTTTATGAACTGTCTTTGAAAACAAGCTGTGGATTTCCACATGGGTCAGAAAGCTTTGCCCTGTACCGTCTCCATTTACTGCCCTTGTCTGCCCAGTAACATCACTGAGTAAGAGTGACTAGGAATGAAAACAAAAAGTTAACACAGTTTTATGTTCAGTTAATAAAAGTACCAAATCAGTAAACTTGTTAATTTTCTTCTAAAATTGATTTTTAAATTTTACATTTTTTCTTACTGTTAATATAAGAACAAGGTATGAGAGAATGTTTAAACCAACCTTGCCAATCTTATTTGCCATATAACATTTGAAAAATAATTTTTAAAAAACACCAGGGAGTTTATGAATTATGGAAGAAAAGTGGAATAAAGCACTTATAATAATTACAGTAATTTACAAACCAAATGTTTTAAGAATTGATAGGCTTTATTTCATGTTTACTATATTTTAAGCAAGAAATATTGTAAAATATTTGGTTCAATATTGGATTTAATTATAGGATAAAATATATAAAACATTACTAATGATTATTGAAGAAAATGTGTTCTGTACTCTGAAAAACACTGCCACAATGGCCATCGTTGACTGTCAGATAGGCAGCTGTCACTAAGCTTTGAGTGTCTGCAAGTCCCCAAATAATGTCTGCATGAACAACTTTTGAATTTTTATTAAACTTGTAATTTAAAAGAAAAGGATCACTAGCGGTTTTTAAATTTTAAAGAAACACTTGTTTACATTTCATGCAACTCATTTTTCTAGTACAGGTTTAAACACCTAGAAATGCTTTTTGAGAAAGTGATCATGAACCCTGAGGGCTTCGTCTCATTAGACTTTGCTCAGCTGAAGCCCTCCGTTAGTCCTGTTAGATTTGTGTTGTCCAGTGAGGCAGCCACCAGTGACATGGAGTTAGTCTGAATTGAGATGTGCTATAGGTATAAAATTTATACCAGATTTTGAAGACTTAGTACAGAAAAGAATATAAACTCGTTTTTTCCTGTAGATTATGTATTGAAATAATACTTTAGATGTGTCTAGTTAAAGTATATTATTAAAATGTAAGATCTTGTTAATTTTCTAAAATATGGCTTGTAGGGCAGCGGCCCCATATACCGAGGGTGGCGGGTTCAAACCTGGCCCCTGCCAAACTGCAACAACAAAAAAATAGCCAGGCATTGTGGTGGGCACTTGTAGTCCCAGCTACTCGGGAGGCTGAGGCAAAAGAATTGCTTAAACCTAAGAATTTGAGGTTGCTCTCAGCTGTAACGCCACGGCACACTACCAGGGTGACATAGTGAGACTCTGGCTCTAAAAAAATAAATAAATAAATAAAATATGACTTGTAGAAAATTTAAAGATTATGTGATGGGGCCTACATTATATTTTTATTGCACAGTGATCTGTTAAACTAATACAAGGGAAAGAAAGATTCTGCTTACAATATATAAGAGAAGTACTTTCATTAAGGATTCTGAGCAAAGACATTCATTTATTTTCTCTCTGAAAATATACTTGACATATCTGGTCTGTCAAACATAAGCCAGAAACACAGAGATTTCTGTTCACTTATATGAAAAAAAAATAAATGCTGCATATAAGGAAATAGCTAAGCTAAATATTTTCCCCCATTGATTCTCTGTAGTAGTGTTTTTGTCATTATTTGAAATGACTGCACGTAGTCCACAGTATCATACTGTAATTGACTTGAATGGTGGCCTCCTTAGGAAGATCCATGTGTCCCCAACTTTAAGCAAACTTCACTGGCTTTTCGTTTAGTGCTGATGGGGCCCTTGGTGTGAGTATCAGCGCTCCAGGAGGAGCCATCGCTTCTGTCCCTAACTGGACATTGAGGGGGACTCAGCTAATGAACGGGACGTCTATGTCTTCTCCTAATGCTTGTGGAGGTATTGCCCTGATACTTTCAGGTAAGGATGTTGCTTACTACTTACCTCTTAACTTACTGAGAACCAATATTTTTGTTTTCTGAAGTTGCCTTTGTAAGAACATATGGTAGAATTGGTAATGTCTTGGGCACAGAGTAAAGTTTATCTTAGAAAATAATTTATATGATAATGACAGAATCTACATTCATTCGGTAATATGCTTTTTGGCTGTCTACTGTTAGTGACCTTCAAGCAGTATTTTAACTCTGGGGGTAAATTAGTGAATAAAACATCAAAAATACCTACTCATGTGAAGTCTATATTATAGTTACAGGAGACAGACTTTGAACAAAATAAGTGCCCATTATGTTAAGTGTTAGAAGTCAAATGCTATGGAGCAAAATGAATTAGAAGGAAAGTAGGGAATTCTGGGATGGTGTGCAGTATTAAACAGGATGTCATTGGGGTCAGCCAGCACTCAACAGTCAGGGTAGCCGTGCTGTTGTGAAGCTCCCACCTCAAAAATGTTCCTCTTGGAGGAGAAAGGGGGAATTATGGCATCTATGGTTTGCAGTGTTCTAGGGAGGAAAAAGTTGACGAGCTTGGTAATGGCTTCTGTCTGTTTCACACATTCTGGCACTCACTCAGTGCTGTGGAGCAGAGGTTGTTCACAGTATAAACAGGTAAAATCCTTATAATGAGCCTCTTAAGAAATGTATCTTGTGTGGAAAACATGTAGATTATAAGAATATACAGCTTTTGTCCCAGATTATTTCTCCATTTAACTGGATGCATTTATGGAAGGCACATAACAGGTCTTTGTGGGAAGAAACAGAAAAATCACAAAAGCGATTTAAAAAGCTCAAATAATGGGGTGTATGCCAGTTACCTATAAGGATCCTGTGTATCTCAAAGACCCTAAAGTTTGCAACATCAAGTATCAGGAATAAGTGACATGTTACCACCAATAAACTTATTTTACAATTAAAAAAAAAAAAAGTCCCTCTTCCTGTTGCGTCTCCTCTGCATCTTTCTTTCACCCCTTTCCTTACCCTTGCGGCTCTCTCATCTGCTCAGCACATCTTCCCAAAGTAGTTCATCCATATTGGTGCCACAGAACTACCAGCACAACCAGGGATTATAGTCCACTCGTTTACCGGGTGGAGTCTGGTCTGCTAGGTTAATGATCCCTGATGTGACTGTACCTTCATTTCTAGTCCTGTTGAGCCTCACCACGTGTTTCAGGGTCTCTTGTGTTTGGGTGTGCTGCTCTGTCTGCCTAGAAATCTTTGTCATTTCTTTGGCCTTGCAAACTCCTGTATGCTCTGTAAGACCCAGCTCATCTATCATTTCCTCTGATGGAGCTTCACTTTTTTTCATTTCTCACTGACAAAATTGGTTACTTCTGTGATTTATTCTTATAGCATCATTATGTTTCTTTGCCTTTGTTGTTTGTTTCTTATGATACTATAGTTTAGTTTGATGAGTTCTGGAGAGCAGAAGATTATTCATCTGTAACAACAGTCAGGATAACAAAGCTTACAAATTGATGGCCTTCATATTCATCCCAACCCAGCTGTACCCTAGAATCACCTGGGAAGCTTTTAATAGATAGCAATACCTGGGATCCAAACCAATTATATCAGTCCTGTTCTGGTATAATTGGTTTGTCATGAAACCTCAACATCTTTTTCACTTAAGTTTCCCTGGTGTTTATGGTGTGCAATTGTGTTGAAAACCATTGCCAACAGCCGTGTTGTTTTGAAGAAAAAAAAATTTTTTTTTTGGAGGCAGAGTCTTACTATGTCGCCCTCGGTAGAGTGCCATGGCATCACAGCTCATAGCAACTTCAAACTCTTGGGGTTAAGCGATTCTCTTGCCTCAACCTCCCAAGTAGCTGGGACTATAGGCACCCACCATATTGCCTGGCTATATTTTTGTTGCAGCTAAAGAGCTGGCCTGGGTGGGGTTTCAACCCACCAGCCTTGGTGAATGTGGCTGGCACTGTAACCACTTGAGGCACCGAGGCTGAAGAAAATGTTTTTAAAGAAAAATAAATATCATTGTAATGCATGTAGGTGTTTGCTTGTACATTTACTATATTGCCTGTGCATAACCTACATTAGTGCCATTAGCATAATGGACATGCAGTGACTTTTGTGGAATGAAGTCTAGGATGCAAGCAGTCTGACTTGGATTGTTTGGTTCACTTTGAGAAAAGTTTTAGAAAGGGTGGGTGTTGAAACACAAGACATTAAAACCAGAGAGTCTACATGTCATTGTACTGGTCGGGTCAGGGCGGGGGGCTGAGGTTTCAAATAGTGAGTTCTGTAACACTATTTTTCTTGTTTCTGTTTTTTTAATTTTAGGTCTAAAAGCCAATAATGTTGACTACACAGTGCACTCAGTCAGAAGAGCTCTGGAAAACACCGCAGTGAAAGCTGACAACATAGAAGTATTTGCCCAAGGACATGGCATTATTCAGGTGTTGTTGCCAATCTCAAAACCAGGTTGTACAGCATGATAATGCTGAGATGCTACTGGATAATAATTACTATTATAACAGTGATTCAGCATATCTAAATTCTAGATTCTATAACCACAGGAGAACTGTAAGCAAAAACACAAAAACAAATTTTGTATTTAAGACAAATTTGTTGCACTAAGATGGGAAAGAAAGTACAATAGATGGAGGCCGTGTAGAGGTTATAAAATCAAAGCAAAGAAGGTCAAAAACTAATCAATCACAATGGCCCAGAGATTAGTTCCTAAATGTGATTACTTGAAAAACAGTAGTGTGAATAAAGAGCAGTGAAAGATGCAACTGGTGTACAAAAATGTAGAATTGTCCTCTTAGTTGGAGTAATGGGTAGTTTAGAGACGTTTATGTGGAAACTGTTGGCACATGCTTCACCTGAAGTCAATTGGATTGGTAAATTGCAACAAAGTATTTTCTTGACACAGCCATTTTTTAATTAGGTTGATAAAGCCTATGACTACCTCGTTCAGGATACATCATTCGCTAATAAATTAGGTTTCACTGTTACTGTTGGAAATAATCGTGGCATCTACCTCCGAGACCCTGTCCAGGTGGCTGCACCTTCAGATCACGGCGTTGGCATCGAACCTGTATTTCCAGAGGACACAGGTCAGTAATAGGCAGCTACAGCCAAAGACTCTGCATTTGCTGTTTGAATGATGTCACAACAGAGAAGCTGTTTGACCAGTGTTCTGAAGAGAGCATGAATTGACAATGTGATTATTTTAAATCTTACATTTTTAAAAACGTATTTAATTTCAGATTAATATAAGGGTACCAACAATTAGGTTACAGTGTTTGCATTGTTAGGTAAGGTACCTGTTGTAGTTGTGTTCCCCCCCCCGCCCCCAGGTGATGCCGTATACCCTTATGTTGTGCCCATTAGGTGGGAGCACACCAGTTGCCTTTCCTCCTCATCTCTCTCCCCTTCCTCCCTCCCCCTATTCCCCCTCCACCCATTCCCCCTCCAACTTGAATTGAGTTTTTCTCTTGTGTGGATATGTGTTAGTTCTTCAGCTGGCGTCATATTAGTATTAAGTACATTGGATACCTGCTTTTCCATTCCTGTGACACTTCCCTAAGGAGGATGGATGTGTTCCAACTCTATCCAGGTTAATTCAAAAGATGTAAAGTCCCCATCTTTTGTTATGGCTGAATAGTATTCCATGGTATACATTTACCACAGTTTATTAATCCATTCATGGATTGATAGACACCTGGGTTGTCTCACATCTTGGCAGTTGTCAGTTGAGCTGACAGACTTAAGGGAGAGTAATAAAGCGGTCCAGGCCTGGTTCAGTAGCAGCGCATCTCCTCCACTGAAATGTAAGGTTGTATCTGTGTTTGGTAAAAGTATGGCTGAAATGTGAGGAAGATTCTGAGACTGTTTTATTTAAGCTGTGTTTTGAGTACATTTTACAACCAACTAACCAAAATTGGTAAATGTTTTTGAGAGAAGACACAACTTTTTAAAATGGAAGAAAAGGAAAAAAATACTAATTTTTAATTTTTGGTCTTTTTAATGCCAGAAAACTCTGAAAAAATATCCCTTCAGCTTCATTTAGCTTTAACTTCAAATTCATCCTGGGTTCAGTGTCCCAGCCATTTGGAACTCATGAATCAATGCAGACACATAAACATACGTGTGGATCCCAGGGGCTTAAGAGAAGGATTGCACTACACAGAGGTACTGAGACATGTGCATTGTTTTCTTTACTCTTCAAAATGTTTAAAAGGTAAAAAACAAACGATTCCAAGTTTATTTGCAATGTATTGTTTTATTGTTAAGAAACAACTAGACCTTTTTACTTCCCAGATTTTACTGCTCTTCTGGTGTGTCTGCATCCGTTTAAGCAGTGAGATGCATTAAGAATGTCTTGTGCCCTTTTGTGAAGCAGCAGAGGGAAAGAACTGGTACAGCAGAACTTTTCACTTAGGTCTCTTTCTCATTGGTCATTTGTTCAGTCAGCTAGAACTGGCTGCAGTTACCTTTTAATATTCAGCTGTATAAAGCATCTATTAAACGGTGGCTGTGAACAACAATAGGATAGTATCACAACAGTATCTCAACCTCCAAAGTTTTCTGTGATACTGGTTTGAGCTGCTTTCAGTTGAGAATAATTAAAATGTATTTAGTTTGTACTTAATGCCTCATTTCCCCATTAGCCTGAATAGGTCAGAGGTTGTCGTACATGAATTAGTTTGGCCTGTTTGCTATTGTGATATGTAGTATTGGGAAATTGGTTTCACCTTGTGCTTAGGACCATTAACTTCTAAGAATAGATTTATTCTGTGAAAAGATTATACTCTTATTTTTCCATCTTTTAAAAGTTTATTTGTAGATATTGAAACTTACCGCTTTATTTTTAAGGTATGTGGCTATGATATAGCATCCCCTAATGCAGGGCCTCTGTTCAGAGTTCCGATCACTGCAGTTATAGCAGCAAAGTAAGTAACAGGTTATTCACAATTTACTGTTAAATTGAAATTCCTGATGACTGTGTATGGCGTAGTCAGACTTTTAATGGAGCACTAGTCCAGGACTACGTATCTGGGATGTAGGCTTAGTTCTGTTCCTGGCTGGCGTCTTCAGGTGGTGTGAATCTGCCGTGCCGTTCCTTGTTAACCGTGAGAACAAGTGACAGCAGCTGGCATCTGCCCCGCTTCCCACCGCATCATCAGGGTCACCGAGAACCTCTGCCTTCCCCAGTAGGGAAGACAGCTCGGCCGTCACCTTGCGCAGTCCCTCTGCAGGATTTGACAGTAGGACTTCATCCCTTGCCATCCTGCCTTTTGTCCCCCTTGTGCCTGGGATTAGTCTCTCCTGGCTCTTCTGGGCTCTTAATGTTTCCAGACTTACATTTCCTATTATCCATATTTATGTAAAATACATCAGTAGCACTTCTAAGTATTAAATTCAGGCTTCTTAAAATAGCAAACAATGATCTCTCACAATTAATTACACCCGTGGCCAGTGTTTTCTGTCAATTCTGTGTACCAAATTACACATTTTAGCCAACTCCCTGATTGTGACACTCCGGGTTTCCTTGGGATTTGTCCATTGGCACAGCTGACCGTTGGCGTCGATTGTCTCTGTCCTAGCTTACTGACTGGGATGGCTCATAGCACCATTTACATGCCCCTGGACAGATGTTAGCCCGTATATTATAATTTTTTATTTAACTTACACCGTGTGACTGTGAGCTCACTGAAGGCACAGGGACTGGATACTCCTTCCTGTATGGAACCCATTATATAGTACGTACAAAGCAAAGCACATTGCCCAGAAAATGAAGGGTGAGAATAGTGAAAACAAGTAAAAGTCCTAAATTAACAATTTCTGTTAAATTACTTATTTGGACAAATAATTAAGTAAACAGCAGGTTTTGGTCCATGAGAAACAGGATGAAATTGAGGAGGGTAAACTTAAAAAGCAGCATACACATGAAAAAATTATGCAACAGTTAAATTCTCAGCCATAATTTCCCTTGGAGTCCAGTAGGAATTTAGATAAAGTAATTTGTAAGACCTTCAGGAACCAGCTTACACATGTCCCCTCGGGAAGCTTTCCCAGATTCCCTGGGAGTGAGCAAGAATTCTTTACCCTCCCACCCACCCCCATGCTTCATGCCTACCTGGAGTATCCTGTGTTAAATGCCTCCACTGGTTTTTCTGTCCCCACCAGATCAGGGCAAAGGCTCGTGTTTTCTCCATTGATACCTTTCTAGCTCTCAGTGACAGTGCCTGATCTGTGGTAGGCACTCGTTACATGTTTGTCACATGGACAAGAATTTCTCTAACATCTGCTTTGTTTCCATAGCCTGTGGTTATACGTATGACCTTGGTGTCTCATTGATTTCTTACAAAAATTCTTCAAAAGTAGTTTTTGTTTCTTCTTTACTATTTTACAGCGCAGGAGCATTTTAAAGCCACAAGAGGCACTTAATACCATTCTCAAAGTAATAAGACAATTTTTCTTTGACACAAAATATGACCCTTGATTTTAATTAATATGTAGGATTCACTATCTTTTGGAATCTGGTGATTGGGAAATTCTGTGAATGTTGTAGAATTCCTCTAACAAAAAAAGAAAGCTTTTTTCATAGTGTGTATGTACGTATCTTCCAAATTACAAAATACGTAGTCTATTATCTATACCCAGCTATCCAGAGGTTGCCTCTGTTCGTGTTGCAAAAATTGGATAATATTGTACATACTGTTTTGTGACTAGCTTTTAAGTCCCTGTTTATTTCTACTGAACTGTTCTCTTACGTTTACTCAGTAAATGGGCTTATTATAAATATAGAGATGTTCTTTGAGAGAACCACATTCAATAATTTATTTTTATTAATTTTCAGAGTAAACGAATCATCACATTACGATCTAGCCTTTACAGATGTACACTTTAAACCTGGTCAAATTCGAAGGCATTTTATTGAGGTTCCTGAGGGTGCAACGTGGGCTGGTAAGTACAATGAAAGTCGACCTTAACCACTTATCTCTGTGTGCCTTCTGCCTCTGGAATGATCTATGTGAAGTTTATTCTTCACTAGCACATGCTTTTCTCATAACAATACTATATGTATTTAATATCTTAGATTTCCTATTAGATTCAAAATTGTTTTTAAATCCAGTAGTGTTGGCATTGGTTCATACAGCAAATTATCTAGGCCAGCAGTCCCCAACCCCTTTTTGGCACCATGAACTGGTTTCTTGGAAGACTATTTTTCCATGGGTCTGGGGAGGGTGGTTTGGGGATGATTCAAGCACATAGTGTCTCCACCTCAGATCATCACGATTAGATTCTCTTAAGGTGCATGCAGCCTGGATCCCTCCGTGCACAGCTGACAGTCGGGTTTGTGCATCTGACGCTGCTGATCTGAGCGGATGTGGTGTCCAGGAGCAGTGAGGGTAGCTGTGGGGAGCTGAGGGGTGGGAGGCAGCTCACCTCCTGCTGTGTGGCTTGGTTCCTAAAAGCCTGTGGGCTTTTATCTGTCTGTGGCCCAGGAATTAGGGGCCACAGATCTAGGCCATCTTCAGGTATTTTTTTTTTTTTAATGCTACAAATCAAGTTAAGCAAAGCATCTGTTGCTTAAACATGAAACTGTTAAACTTTTAGAATTTTAGAAGTGGAGCGTTACTCTTTGAAGCTCTGTGAACAGATTTTAAGCTCATAAAGTGTCTTTGAACCTTTAAGAGTAAACGATTATCTTAAATAATGCTATGGACTTATGTGTTACAGTCTTACAAGGGTGCTCATGTCATGCTTTCACCCAAGGCTATGGTTATACTGTATTTTCCTTCATAAGGTCCCTGTCCTAAATATGTAATTCAGAAGTTAGTGTTGGAGGCAGGGAATGTAAGCTGTCAGAGCTCACTCACATTAAGAGAAAGAAAGAAAGATGGGCAGTCAAGAGAGTGTAGCTTAATTTAAATTAGCAGCCAACTTTACTAATACTCCCTGGCTTCAGGCACTGTTCACAGATGGTCTCTCATGAAGTCCAGCAGAGCCCTGTGAGTGGGTAGTTGCTAGTAATCAGAATGGCTTGTGTTTGACTTAGGAACGTGGTTTTTTGCTCAAAAATACAGATGGACATATGTCTAAGAGCTTATTTAGAATGAAATAATAAAATCATACATATGAGAACTAGTTTGGGAAGAGCCAATTGTCTTTGTGGGTCCCTGTACCATCTTCTTATCATTTGTCTGTAGGCATTCTATCTGTCCATCACTTGATAGCATAGGAAATGCAAGCCTTTTCTTGTTTTATATAACTGGGTAAGGGCAAAATAATGAAGAACAGAAGCTGGGAGTTAAAGCAACAAACTGTCCAATCTAGCTGTTAATATGCACACTGATAACAGTGGCGCTATTGCAGCATTGATAGCCCTGTGGATAATTAGGAGTTGTAGTAGACGCACTCATTAAACATCTTTTTACGTACCATCTGTGTGCCAGGCTTTTTTAAAGGGCTATGGTGGTGAGCTATGTACAGGACCCTGCTTCCAGGGACCTTTTCTAGGAGGTGCCTAAAGAGTATATAGTCTAAACCCCTTGCATATTTTGCAGTTAAGAGAACCTGGGTTAGAGGGAGGCAGTGTGGCGTGGTGGAAAGGCACAGGCTTTGGACATGACAAGTCTGGGTTCAGATCCAGAGTCTTCCAAACACTAACAGTTACTTGGGGCAGGTTTCTTAATTATCCGAACTTCTGTTTGGACTATAAATACTTTTTGTTCTCCTGTTGATAGTGTTTATTCTGCTGTTGAAACGATCAGAGATTTTATAAAGTCCTTGGTACATAGCTTGTCCATGTTGAGATGACATTCATACCCTTGCCAGTTCTTCTAGGGAATGGAGCTAGAGTTGTGGCATTGAACAGCTGTGGTGTCATTCACGTAGGGACCCTTGACATTTTACAGCTCATGGCGCTGGTAAATGCATACTAGTAATATTAAAGAATAAAAATCTATGGTTAATTCATAGTGGATTGAAATCATTTAGTGGTGAATGTCAGTAATTATAAAATGCTCTAATTATAATTTGTTTAGGTCTTGAACTAGCATTGAAAATAGTCTTTAATTAAAAATTTATTGAATGATCTAGAATGGAAGTAGCTCAGAGCTAATGTTACACGCTGTTTGAAAGCCCATCTGAAGGCTTTTACAGATGATTTCTATTTCAAATAATTAGAAACAGCGTGTAATATTAAATTAGATTTTGTTTCTAGGAAACTGACAGGGTTCCAAAAGCTCTGTGCCTACTTGGCTTTGTGAACCAGGGGATCGAGCCTTGCTCAGTGCCCTTGAATTAGAGCAGGTGTTCTTCAGATAAGCTGCTGGTCTTCACCGTGATTTGGGCATGCCTCCAGCTCCGTGTCAGAGTAAAGCTGAGCATGTGTAGTTCTGATGGTCATACTTTCTGGAAACAGGACACAAGAGGGAAAGACTAAGGGAAATTATGAATGTACTGATGAAAATGAGGCATGATAACAAATTATAATCCTCTATAGCAGGAATTGATTGGTTTTCAGCTAGAAGAAAGGAAGGATTTTAAAAGGCCCTTCCTTAGGATAATTGTGTGTGCGTCTGTGGGCAGCTTGCTGTTTTCTGATGTTTGCAGCATGATGGTTTTTCATTTTTATACCAACTTATTTACCATAGAAAATCTCCTACCTTTCTAGCTTTATTAATATTTTGTTGGTTCTTTTTAAGGAAGTTTGCAGATTTCATATCATTTTATTTTTGATACCTTATTTCCTGAATAAGTAGGAATTATTAAACCCACTTTATGTCTATTTTAAGTCTTAGTTTAAAATTTTGCTTCTTTCCCTGTTGTTTTAGAAGTTACAGTGTGTTCGTGTTCTTCTGAGGTGTCAGCCAAGTTTGTTCTTCATGCAGTGCAACTCGTGAAGCAAAGAGCATATCGGAGTCATGAATTCTATAAGTTCTGTTCTCTTCCAGAAAAAGGAACACTGACTGAAGCTTTCCCTGTCCTAGTAAGTTTGATTAAAATTTGAAATCCTAAATCTATTTCTCTTCCTTTTTGGTACAGGCTAAGACTAAGAATTTGAATTTAATTTTATAGTTTATATTCAGAGCATATTGGTTAATGCCCCAAAAAATGAAGTAGGAGGATAAGAGGCAGTCTAGTTAGAGTACGTGAAACCAATTGGAGGTAAATGTTCATCTCTTTACTTTTTGAATAATTTAGTAAAAAAAAAAAATGCTACTCTGGTAGATTCTGATGCCTCATAATGTAGACCCTGATTAGACTGTTTCCTCATTGACAGTAGATTCTCTAAGACTTCTCTATCTGTCAGTTAATCCATCAATGCCCTGTTGTTAAGAATCTGTGAGGTTAGGCTGCTGCTGCTTCATGTCCGAGTTATCTCCGATGATGCCAGATCTCCAGTCGTATCTAGGCCGTTAGAAGTGATGACGAGGAGGTGAATGTATTGATGTTGTTTCTTAAACTTCTCTTTGTTTTCACTTGGTTGAGTTTTTTTTGTTTTTAACTCTCATGTTTCTGGTTACTTTCATTTGTATTCTTCTGTACATCAGTGTTCTAGCTACATGATTCATCTTTTTAATCTTTCCAATTCATTAATTACTAGAAAACTTGATTAAAACTTAGTGCTAGGAAGTTTTTCCTCACTATTTTTTAATAAGGAGAATGATCTAACCATAACTTCGTGTTGCTTTGGTCAGCAGCCCAAAACCAACTTTGACTGTTGAATATGTAGAGTTTCCTTTCTCTTGTCATTATTCTTAATTATTTTTCTCTTGGCCCTAATTTTTTATTCCATTTTATTTTTCACTATTACTTTATTGTGCTTTCAAAAGGTGCCTGAGATATTTTATGACAAAAAATATAGGATTTTGAGTAAATAACCGTATATATTTAAATACTGGCACCCTTTTCATGGAATTATGATTTGTCTCCTAGCATAGCTGGTAAAGGTTCTTTGTGTCTTCTTATTACAAATAGGAAAGCTTAAAAGCATAGAATTTCTCCAAAACAGCTAACATTAATATTCTGTAATTTGAGGAAAAGTAAAAAATATTATATTTTATGATTTTTTTTTTTGGCAGGGTGGTAAAGCCATTGAATTTTGCATTGCTCGTTGGTGGGCAAGTCTCAGTGATGTCAATATTGACTACACCATTTCTTTCCATGGAATAGTGTGCACTGCTCCTCAGTTAAACATCGTAAGTTCCACAGCATTTCCATCTTTTTTAATGTCAGTTCTTTGTGTTACTGACAAATAATTTCATTGGTTAGATTTAAACTTTAATGGGGAAGTTACAGTTCAAAACATTGCAGTATCATTGTTCATGGGTGCTTATAAACTTTGTATTAATCACAATTATTAGTCACAAATACTTTATTAATAAAGTTTGAGAAAATAATTTGATAAATATCCTTTGTAGCATGCATCAGAAGGAATCAACCGTTTTGATGTACAGTCCTCCTTGAAATATGAAGATCTGGCTCCCTGCATAACCTTGAAGAGCTGGGTTCAAACATTACGGTACCATTCCATGTATTAGGGGTATAAATAGTGAATATTGATTGAGGGAAATCTCTTAACACTCTTTGACACAGTCCCGCCCCCTTTTTTTTTGTAGAGACAGAGTCTTACTTTATCACCCTCGGTAGAGTGCCGTGGCGTCACACAGCTCACAGCAACCTCCAACTCCTGGGCTTAGGTGATTCTCTTGCCTCTGCCTCCCAAGTAGCTGAGACTACAGGCGCCCACCACAACGCCCAGCTATTTTTCCGTTTTGCAGTTCGGCCGGGGCCGGGTTTGAACCCGCCGCCTTTGGTATATGGGGCCGGCATCCTACTGGATGAGCCACAGGCACCGCCCCCCCCCCTTTTTTTTAATTTGTCTGAGGGCTTGAGAGGAGAATGCATCTTTGCAGCTCTCTGGGAGGCAGCCCCAGGAGCAGCTTCTAGCCTCTCCTTCCTCCTGACTAGCAGGAGTGTGGCTGAGGATGCTGAATTCTAGTCATGCCTAGTTCGGATAAGTGGGCGTTAACCTTTTTATTTCTTGCCCTAAAAAAAAAATTCACGTTCCCTCTGATACCATCTTGTGAATCTTTGTCCAGTCCTTTTCAGAAACTACAGCATAGCTGCAGTCTGCTGTTGGTGCCTCAGCAGCTGCTCCTTGCCCTGTTTCCACACACTCACTATAGTATAATGTCTGATTTTTATTGTTTAATCTGACCTTAACTCATATCAGCGTGAAGCCTAATAATGATGCATTAAGATAACCAATTAAGAGTGGCACAGTAATGTGTCAAATTTCTAATTTTTGAAGGTATATCCAACTTCTGTCAACTTCATATGTTCTTCCTAAATCTTTAAAATTGGATAGAAATTGAAAGTAGATAAATTTTATCAATATTTTGAACTATGTACATGTACAAAACTTACGTTCCCAATCTTTATAAAATCTGTACCTTAATAACTTGCTTCAGAAGATGACTAAAAAGATTAAATACCATTTACTCAATCAACATGAGGGCTGAGTGTGGCCCTGGAGTGTGGGGGCAGGGTTGACCCAGCTGGAGTGGCCCAGGTTGTACATGGGCAGTGCAGGCAGCAGTGTGGACAGAAGGGTTCAAATCCAAACCTGCCCTTCAACACTGTGAGTGATTGGGGATTTGATTGTCTTAAAACCTATTTGTTGGCACTTGAAAATGTTTTTATCATGAAAGATTACCTTTGTAATATTTGTTGTAAGATTTGAACTCATATGTATTGCTATGGATCAGTCAGTATTCAGTAAAGAATTACATGAGCTACTGATTAAAATATTATGAAGTATCCTGAACAAGGACAATTCTCAGGAATGCTCATCTCTCACTTTACAGATTTTATTGCTTTTATTTCTCTCATTCAGTGAACTGTTAAATCAGTTTAACTGTTAAATACTATTTCCTCATTGTAGCCCAGTGAGTTCAAAAACGAAACCTTTAGGATCAAGGGATGTTTTGCCAAATAATCGTCAACTTTATGAGATGGTCCTGACATATAACTTTCATCAAGTAAGTGTTTACCTAACAAAGTATACCCTTATGAAGAATTTTTTGTTTTGTTTATGATTTATAAAATCAAAAATAGACAATGTATATGAGATATATAAAAATCAAGTAATTAACAAAGTTAATTTGGAATTGCTCTTTACAAAATTATAATTTGTAATTAAGTAGCATTCAGGTATGAAGCCACAAAGTGTAAACTAGTGGTGACCTGGCCTTAAGCTGCAGTTGTTAGAATCACTGATACTGATACCATTGGATCCAAGGGCAGTTAGATGTTACAGGAATGCCACGTGCCTTCTGATGTGGTGCTGGGCCTCATCGCTTTCTGTGAAGCAGGTGTCACAGCAATGAAAGATTGGACTAGCTCCAGGGTGGGATGAGTGGTCAAAGTAATTGAGACTCCTGGGAATGCTGGATCAAAGAGTTTTGTAGGAGTGAGGAGATTTCAGTAAAACTGTTGTTGAAACATAGTATCAATTTGATTGTAATGTTAGCTGATCGATATCAGTAAATTGACAGATTTCAGCTTTATGAAGTAATTAAAGGTCCCGATGACTAATATTGCTTATTAATGAATACAGGTAGATTTGTATTTTTAAAACTCTGAAAGTGTCCTCTATTAGTGCCAAAATACTACATGTACATTTTCAAAATTGTTTAGTGCAAAAAATGAATAAGTACATTCATAACAATATTAAAAATCTGTATTAGAACTCATATGTAAGCCATATAATCATTCTTATTTTTTTATAGCCTAAGAGTGGAGAAGTAACTCCAAGCTGCCCACTGCTCTGTGAATTATTATATGAATCAGAATTTGACAGCCAGCTATGGATTATTTTTGACCAGAACAAAAGACAGATGGGTTCAGGCGATGCCTATCCACATCAGGTATGAAATTCCCAGTAATTTTTAGAATTAACAAAAGCAGTGGCCAGGCACAGTGGCTCATGCCTATAATCCCAGCCCTCTAAGAGACTGAGGCCAGAGGATCACTTGACCTCAAGTTCAAGACCAGCCTGAGCAAGAGCAGGACCTGCTGTCTCTACTACAAGTAGAAAAATTATGTGGGCGTGTGATGGGTGCCTATAGCTACAGCTTCTCAGGAAGCTAAGATAAGAGGGTCACTTGGACCCAAGATTTTGAGGTTGCAGTGAGCTAGGCTGGTGCCATGGCAGTCTCACCTGGGGCAGCAGAGTAAGACTCTGTCTCAAAAAAAGAAAAGAATTAAAAGAAGCTATTTCTATTTCTTGAACTAATGAACTTTAGATTTCTTGTTATGATAATATTCATATTTTTTTAAATGTCATATTTTTGCATCTAGTACTTTTGTAAACCACAAGAAACTTTGTTGTAGTCGTTGAACAGATTGTGACAATTTTTCTGTTACGTATTTGTGGAGAATCATGTTTCAGGTAGGGAATGGGGAAAAAACTTGTACACACTGGCCAAGATGGCTTTCTGTTCATAGTGTTTCTCCCTCCTACACACTGCTTCCCCCGGCCTCCAGGTGGAAAGCAAATCATCAGAGACCTGTGAGCACCTTGAAATGATCCCAGATCTGAATGGGATAGAGAGAGCAGGGCAGCAGGGGCCCCTGTCTTCAGACGCACTGCCTCCTTAGACAGCTGTGTTTTCCACATACATTAGGCACTATGCTTTGTGCTATCATATCAAAGAGAAAAAATCCTGTAGTCATGTAATTTATAGAAATTTTATCTTTGAATGAAAGCTTCTTACAAGGAAGTGACATAGTTCTTGTAACATTTATAATTTTATGCTGAATAATAAAAACAATTTGTGAAGGTATTTTTTTCCCAGTTAGTCATTCATGGAATGGCATCTTTTTTTCCCCTCTTGCTTTCCCTCAAAGCAAGCAGCAGTTACATTCCATTACACACTGGATTCCTGCAGTGCATTACTTTGGTTACTTTTTCAATCTTAGAAGAAATTGCTGCTGCAGAGTTCAGCATCCCATCCTCTTGAACATGTTAACTTGATAGAGCATAGTAGATTTGTATTTCCTGATCTCTGTTGGCTTCCTCTTTTCCCTTTCTGCAGCAAAGGGGTGTGCCATTCTGGTTATACAGATTAATTGGGCGCTGTGATACACACTCATAGTCCCTGCTGCTCAGGAGACTAAGGCAAGAGGATAGGATAGCTTGAGCCCAGGAGTTTGAAGCTGTAGTGCTGTGTTTGCACCTGTCAGTAGCCACTAGTCTCTAGCCTCGGCAACATAAGAGAGACCTCATCTCCAAAAAAAAAACTATAAGATTACCAAAAGTCATATATGTGTCTATATTTGTCTTAGATATTATATGGCACCTCAGTTTTGCTAACTTTACGGCATTGCATTATACATGTCTCTGAGAACACATGAACTAGAAAATCACGGGTTTATCAGTCTTGAGCAGACGCTGATTTTTTTGCCAAAAATATGGAAATCTTCTGGAAATATTCTGGAAAATGTTGTGGAAAGACTTAAGCGCTTTGCAGTTAGACCTGACTCCAGCTCCTTTGTAGTTTTGTGTCATGTTAGCAAGTCACTTGCTGTCCCCGAATCTGTCTGCTCACAGCACACTCGGGGTAATGTCTGTATAATGGCCGGCACTGTACCTCCCATGAGCAGTCTGTAAGGGGGAACTGTTTCACTTGATCCTCTTAACTGTGATTGATTGCAGTTTGCTTGGTTAAACTTACTTTTTCCAAATGTTTTTTATTTTTAGTATTCTTTGAAACTGGAGAAAGGAGATTATACAATTCGGCTACAGATTCGCCATGAGCAAATCAGTGATTTGGAACGTCTTAAAGATCTTCCGTTTATTGTTTCTCATAGATTGTCTAATACCTTGAGCTTAGATATTCATGAAAATCATAGTCTTGCACTTCTGGGAAAGAAGAAATCAAGCAATTTGACATTACCACCCAAATATAACCAGCCGTTCTTTGTTACTTCCTTGCCTGATGATAAGTAAGTGATCACTTTCCTTATACTGAATGCCAGCCTTAGACACATTACACGAGGCCAAAGGCATAGTACGTTGTCATTTATCATCGTAGGCTGAGGTTATTTCTCCCTTTTAATTTTTGAAATCTTTGCTGTGGGACTAAATTCAGTATGGAATTGTTTTGGTGTTTCTCCCCTTAATTACCTTTGTGAAACTTTCTCTTTTGTTACTTTTTTCCCCCTCTCTGAATTCTCTTATTAGAATACCTAAAGGGGCAGGACCTGGATGTTACCTTGCTGGATCTTTAACATTGTCAAAGACTGAACTTGGAAAGAAAGCTGTAAGTATTAATTCTTCTACACTAAAATTTCCTATTCCAAAATTTTCGTGTCTTTGAAGATGGGAATTGGTTCCACATTTTAGAATGGGTAAAAGAGAAGATATCTCTGAAAAGTAAATTAATGCAATAGAGCCTATTTTAAGTTGACTAACCCAGGAACTGTAACTGGTCACCATACGGCTGTGGTCACCATAAGGAACTAGGCCTTACATACAGACACATACATCTGGTGCATGTCTGGTCTGCGAATTAGGTCACCTGAAGGGGGAGACCAGTGTAGAGCAGTGATCTACTGGAGAGTCTACTATAGTTTTCCCACGTTATTAGTGAAAGTCAATTAATATTTGGTTTAGCTTTTAAAATGTGTCATGTTTTTCAATATTTAGTATTCTTTTTCATGAGCCTGCTAAGTACTGAGCCCTGAACCTATCCTACTTTACATGGCTAATACATGCAGACTTCCTGTGAAATGTGTAGCTCCAAATCAAACTTTGCTTAAGTAAGTAGGATATTTAAAATTAAAGCACCTTATATAATTTTAACCAACATAATGTTATGGATACAGGAATAAGTCAGATTCTCTTGGATTGCTTCTAAAAACTAGTCAGAACAATTATTACTAAATTATTACTGATTTTTTCACACAATTACAGACTTTTCTTATTGGAGTTTTGCATAATAGAAAATATGAAGTATTTCTTTTGGTATTACCTTTTATCTTAGTTTCAAAAGTGTGCTTTTTGTTAGAAACATGTTTCTGGTTGTAGTTTAGAGATAAATGATACAATTCTATAGGTACCTGTTTTTTCCATCTGTGTTTTTATTATAAATTTATTTGAAAATGGTGTTCATATAGATTTATCACTTTTTTGTAAGATCATTTTAGCTCAATGCAGTAAAAGTTGTCATTCTTACAGTTTTACATTTCTCCTTAGCATTAGTTCTTCTAAAGCTAACTAAGTTTACAATCTATGCCAGAATCTGTAAATGCTGTTTTCAAAATGAGGGGATCTCATACATCTTAAATATTATATTTATTTCTTGCCACTGTTGAACCTAAGACTTGGGGAAAAGTTGCCCACCCTGACATTTCTGGGGTCTCATTTCAGTTTATACTATTTATACATGCATACTTCAGTATAATTTGAAGTAACTCAGTAGTTAATGATATTGGAATTCATACATGCACTGATGTAAGAAATCTTACTGTCTTTTTGGGTAGATTTCATATCATAGGAAGCCTACCTGCTTCAGCTATGAAGTTTTCATTCAGATGACAGATGACTCTTACCAAGAGTCCACTTCCTTGGAAAGAGTACAGCAGCAAAGCATTGTTGGCAAAAGTATGCGTTTAGCAATTCAGAAATAGTTACTGTACCCTACCTATATTGTTTTAGGCAGTTATGATAGTAAATGATAAACTTGTGGGATTAATTGTAGTTATTTATCATGGTAGACATTCTTAGGGAAAAAAGCATAATCTAAAGGTACTAAGTTTGTTATAATGTGCATCACATTGTTTATTTAATGTCTGTCTTCAGTAGTTGTGTGTTTCTTATTTTTGGTAGTTGGGGAAACAACAATTTTACTTCACTTTGACTTTCACAGTAACTTTGAATGATAAGAATGTATAGACTGTGATAGTCATATTAAAACCAGACTCTGTAGACAGCTTAATTTAAGTTGAACGTTTCAAAAAAGGTTTTTATCACAAATGGATTTTGAATTAAATTTTTCACATAAAAAGTTGAAAAAGGTTTGCCCTTAGGAATAACATTTGAGTTCATTTTTATTAAAAAAAAAAAAAAAAAAGTGGCACTATTGCTTTCCTTAAGAGCATGCCATTTTGATTAGAGACTTGACCCTCCAAGTGCCATGACACAGATGGAACGTAAACTGGAAGAAAATTAGACAGGCGTGTCTCCATCCTGTGTAGATTATGCATGTTTTCTTACAGAATGTCGTTCTAACTCCCAGGGGCAGTCTGCAGCAAAACGACAAGGAAAATTTAAAAAGGTACTGATTGTCAGTTCTTAAAAAAGATGTCTTAAAGCCTTATTTGCATATTAAACCTTTTTTCTATCACTATTATAAATCTTTTTTTAATATCTCCCATAGTTTACTTTCTTTACATTCCGCAGTATCGTGCTTTTAGTTACTCCTACAATGTCGACATACTGCTTTTCTAAAGGTTTTGTTTTCAACCATAACTCCTTGGAAGACCCGTTTTCTGTTCATTTGTAGTAAGAAATACTGTTCATTTCTTGCTATAAATACATTGCCAAATAACTATTTGAAATGTTGCATATCTAAGATCCTGCAGAGAGATGAGTATAATTTTTTTACCATACAGGCCAAAGTACTAAGTTATTTTTAGTCTAAAAGCACTTTTTAATTGGATGGTTTGATTAATAAACTATTGCAGCTCTTTAAAGTGAACTTTATTCCCTGCTCTTACATCTATCCTAGTTCTGGATGGGTAGAGACACAAAGAGAGTAATGGACATGCCAGAAACAGAAAGACTGCTGACCAGAAATTAAGGCTCACTCTAAGAGCGCACATGGATTGTGGGACCGTAACTACACAGAGGTGGTCTGGTCGACTGACCTGCAGCTTTAGCGATCTTCGATTGAGTCAGAGAACCAAATTAAATTTAACTCAAAAAAGAAAATTTATGCTTTTAAGTGTCACTTCGAGAGAAAGGGACTCCTTTCATGAGCGGTCTGATGAAGACCTGCTGACATCAGCATTTTAGTGATTTCTTTCCTTCGAGCAGAAAACATCACAGTAGGGAAATCAGTCGATTTTTAATATATAAACAAAAAATAACTTTCTTTGAATTTATAGTAATACGGAACTGGGGTCATCATTTTGTAATAGCTAAAATTTCTTCATTAAAATCTTCTGAAATGTCTACATTATTACCTAATGATAAACATTTTGTTCAGACAAAATGCACCACTAGGAATCTTCTTCCCAGGTAAAGGACTAAAGGCCAATACTATGTATTTCTCCATGGGGGACCTTGACCTATTTGGGGTGTTACAAATTAAAGTAGGAAATACTAGTTAATAAGACTCATAAAACTAATTTCATTTGGTGTGTTGATGTGTATATCTTTAGGTCATCGTGAACATGGTTTGAAAGCACTCTTTAGAGAATGAGGAAAAAATATCCTAGGAACCCATTAGACATAGAAGGCCCTAACACAAACGCCATAGCTGACTTCTTCTTCCTTTTATAAATTTTTGGTAAACCTTTTGGGAGTTTTTCTGGATTTTTGTTTGGATTGAGTTGTATGAGGTAAGAAAGTATCAAATGGCCTAGGAAGTTGATCACTTGACAGTTGATAAAGCTTCATGTGAAGAACATGGCGAGTCTCCTCTGCTTCTTCCCCACTGTCTTCAGCACAAGTGCACCGTTAAGCTCTTACTTTCAGATTGGTCAGTATTAATAGTTTTATGGTCACATTACAGAGGAAATATGTATAATTTTTGGTTAGTAAAGATGCCAGGTAACATGTTTGTACATAATTCTCAATGGACTTGATCTCGAGTTTGTGACTTGATTTGGAAAGGGACATGACTCTTAATTTTAAGTCCATTGTAACATGAAAGAATGTAGCTACTTCTAACGGGTCATAAATAACATTCAGATATGATACAAATCTTTAAAATAGTTTGTGTAAAGCTTTTAAATTTTTGCATATGTTGTTACGAATAATTCAAGAGCTAAAGAAATTGCAATTTTTGAACCAGTTTAAATGATGGTGTGTTATGTTACCCCAGCGTAGTTACCAGTTTGATGGGTGGGTCTGACCTTCCAAAAAAATATCGTTCAATTTTTACACTTTTTGAAATACTTTGGGAATAGTCAGAATGATTTTTTAAAAACTTGCCATTAAGTATGTCCTATGGAGAACTGTTCATAGCATTTCTACTGGGAAGATTGTTTTTGACTGACTTTTTAAACCATAGTCAACATTTCTTAAGATTTAAGGTACAAATTCATTTCTATTAAATTGACCGTATATTAAGCTCTGCAGAAAAGTAGATTGTAAAAATACTTTTTGGCAAAAAGAACAGATGACTATGATAAAGCAAGTGAAAAATAAAACAAATGAAAAACAGGGCTATGTTTCTTTTGATTCGATTTTAAAATTACCAGGTTCACGGTCTTTCATAATAAAAATTTCCCATCCTAAAATATTTTATAGGATTATACTAATGTTTATAAGTACTAATTTGGCCCGGCGTGGTGGCTCACATCTGTAATCCCAGCACTCTGGGAGGCTGAGGCAGTTGGATTGCCTGAGCTCATGAGTTTGAGACCAGCCTGAGCCAGAACAAAACCCCATCTCTTTAAAAAAAAAAAAAGAAAGAAAGAAAAAGAAAAAAGCCAGGTGTTGCAGCAGGCGCCTGTAGCCTCAACTAGTTGGGAGGCTGAGGTAGGAGGATTGCTTGAGTGCAAGAGTTTGAGGTTGCTTTGAGCTAAAGACACCACAGCACTCCACTGAGGGTGACCAAGGTAGACTCTGTCTCCTAAAACAAAAATGTATGTGTTTGTGCTAATTTGATATATTTAATATATAGAGTGCTGATTACAAAACCTAGATTTTTTTCCTAAGATCATTTCATCACAAAGTTTCTTTGTCTCTGTGCTTTTAAGTGATAATTCACTATTGCCAGGATATATGATTTCTTCCTACTTCTGACAGGTCTTTGTTAGAATTCATGGTTAATAATAAATTTGAATGGATTGTTCATTTTAAATTCAATTCTATGTTCTCCTATACTAAAACAAAAATAGCAAATACCTCACCAGAGAGTTTCAGAGGAGGAATTGCCTTCCAGAACTTAGACTTCCTGCCTGGAAGTGTCCCCTCTCTCCCTGATACGGGGTGAGGAGGCCTGAGAAGCTAAGGGGAACACTTGATGTTTAGTAAATGGGGACTGTCAGTTAGGTGGCTCTTACATTCTAGCACACTGGATGGTAAAAGTGTGACAAAATGAATATTGGAGGCCACTTAGACCTCTGATTCCTAGATATTGGTCTGTGCTATACAGATAACACTGAAAATGTCTTTTTGTAAGAAATAATTGGTAGTTATCAACTTAGATTTTGCAGACACCTTCCCTTGGCTTTGCTCTGGGCGGTGCCTGCCTGGGAGAGCGAACCTCAAGGTGCAGGGAAGAGTGAGTGACTAGGTCCTGAAAGAGCGAGCCCGAACAGTAGGCCAAGGTGCAGGGAAGAGTGAGTGACTAGGTCCTGAAAGAGCGAGCCCAAACAGTAGGCCTTTCCCCAGTCCCACACTTCACAGAACGCCTTTGTCCACCCCAGCAAGAGAGTGAGGCTGAACAGCTGCAGGTGGACTTATGTGGTGCTTTTCTGTTCTTTAACTGAGTCATATGGAGGTAGTTATTATTTGTGTTAGGATACCTTTAGGATGACAACAGTACTTTTTCATATTTACTATTATATCATTTTATACCCTAAATTGAGTTTAATTGTGAAAATTGTTAGAGTGGAAATATTTAATAATTTACCTAAGAATTCTGTTTTGGGAAGGGTGGGGGCTTGCAGTCCTATTTTTTACTCAACATATATAATGCTTTTCCTGAGATTACTGTGATTAGGGCAATGAAAGTCTTTTCGGTACATCATTTGTTCCAATTTTAGAAACTTTATTAATTAAAAGTAATGTATTTTTCTGGGCCAGGTGCAGTGGCTCATGCCTGTAATTCCAGCACTCTGGGAGGCCAATGCAGGTGGACTGCCTAAGCTCAGGAGTTCAAGATCAGCCTGAGCCAGAGTGGGAACTTGTCTCTAAAATAGCCAGGCGCCTGTAGTCCCAGCTGCTTGGGAGGCTGAGGCAAGAGAATAACTTGAGCCCAAGAGTTTGAGGTTGCTCTGAGCTATGACGCTATGGCATTCTCCTAAGGGTGACAAAGTGAGACTCTTGTCACAAAAAAAGTAATATGTTTTCACTTAACAGCTTTGATATAAACCTGAAGAGAGAATTTGAGAGACTTATTTAATAAAGAATTAAGGGCACCTGGGCATTGGTTCAAAAACAAATCTAGCAGGTGTAACATGTGATTTCATTTTCCAAATAATTCTTTACATTTGATAAGCAAAGATTTACCAATAGAATAGATTTAATTACACTCCATTTTTGTGTTCTCTTCAAAACAAAACTTCTCAGAAGAACTCCAGATGTGCCTACTTCCCATCCTGTCTCCGTGTCTGTCCGAGTCGGCCTGCACTGTGCCCTGACACTGGTCTTGTCGAGTGACACTGTGGCTGTCCAGAGCACCACTCCTGGTGTACACCACCTCTCAGCTGCGTTCTCAGTCGATTGCTGCCTCTTTGTTCACTGAGACTTTTCCTAAAGGCTTTTGTGACCCCCGAATTTTTTTGCTTTCTACCTTTCTCACTCGCATAGCATCTAGGTAATAGATGCTTTTTCCACTCGCCATCCCAGAGTTGCAATACTGCCAGCAAACACATTAGTTCTACCTCAGATCTATTCATTTTCTTCCATTTCTACATCCTGTTCCTTAGTCCAAGGCAGTATGGAGTTTTCTAGGCTTCCTAACTTGCTTTCCTGCCTCTACTTTTACCTTTTAGGGTCCATTTTCCAAATAGTATCAAGAGTTACTAAAAGCAAAGTAAAAATTTTAATCCATACAGGATCTAGAGTTAAACAGCAAAAACCTTTAATCATGTCACTGGCTTGCATAACACTCTTCTGCAAACTTGTTAGTGCACTTAACATAAAGTCAGGCTTCACACCTCCTGGACTGAGCTGCTGCCTGCTTTCTTAGCATGTGGAGCTGTGCTTGCTGTGTACCATGCCAAGGTTCTTGCACTTGCTCATCGTCTGCTGGACATATGGGGTCATTGAGCTCAGAACCACTTTGTGTTCATTGGTTCCCTCCTCTTACCTTAACAGTTAATGTCTATCCTTTTATTGTGTTTTATTTCCTTCATGTCACATGTCATGTTAGAAGTGATTTATCATTGTTTAATTTTCCCAATTAGAATGTTTGTAAGGACAGAAAAGGGCCTTGTCTCTTCTGTTCTTCACTTGTTTTTGGTAGGGGGGGAGTTGTTTGGTTTTTTGTTTATTGTTTAAAAAGAGTCTCACTCTATAGCCTTGGGTAGAGTGCTTGGCGTCACAGCTCACAGCAACCTTAGTCTCATGTGCTCAAGTGATCCTCTTCCCTCAGCCTCCTGGGTAGCTGGGACTATAGGCATGTGCCACTACACCTGGCTAATTTTTCTATTTTTAAGAGAGATGGTGTCTTGCTCTTGCTCAGGCTGGTCTGGAACTCCTAAACTGAAGTGATCCTCCTGCCTCGGCCTGCCAAAAGTGCTGGGAGTGAGCCACTGCACCTGGCCAAGATAAAATTTTCACTTGCTTTAGAGCCTGATTTGGCATCCCAGGGGCTCAGCAAGTCCTGTTGATTAGACAGAGGAGTAAATATCCCCTTAAGTTTACTTAGAAAAGACAAACTTTTCTCTTTTTAATTTTAACTTCCTTCCCTGCTCACATTTAAAATCTGAAAGGTCAGTGTACTTTTGTCAGCAGTCTGAAGTAAAGCTGAGAATAGCAAGTACATTCAAGTGGAGAAACACGTTCTTTTTTATTTTAAGGAGACATCAGAAGTATCAGCACTTTAAAGTTTGTTAGAAAATTGCTGTGATTGCAGATTGGAATTTTTGATGTATTGTGACCCTTGCGATCTGAAACACAGCGTAGTGCGACTCCGTGCTCTCCTTGTTATGGGAGACTTAGCTGTCAAAGAGGATTTCAAGTTATCACATAAGACATAGTAACCTGAGCCTCTCCACACTCACAGGATGTCATCCCTGTTCACTACTACCTGATACCTCCACCAACGAAGACTAAGAATGGCAACAAAGATAAGGAAAAAGACCCAGAAAAAGAGAAAGATTTAAAAGAAGAGTTTACTGAAGCACTACGAGATCTTAAAATTCAGTGGATGACAAAGTAGGTTTTTAACTGTATTTGAATTCTTCAGATGTTTTGTTTCACTTTCCCAGTTACAGCAGTACTGTGTATTTATGCACAGACTGTCTTCAAGGGGGTTAACAGCGATGGTAGGGTTACAGGTGCTTTTAAATTTTCTTGTATTTAATGTATTTTTTGTAATTACCTTTTGTGATAAGAAATTTTTATTTTAATAACTTATTCTAATTTGCTCTTGGAAGAGAATTACATTGGAAGACATAAAAAAACAAAAATCACTTTGGCCCACACTTCAAAGATAGTGATTGTCCCATTATTATTTTTTTTTTCCTCTTGTACATGTACCATTATAATAAAATTGTATCCTAGGCCTTAATCACTTTTTGATAATGATTTAATAGCCTTTAATGGTATAAAATACCATTTTTTAATGATTACATCTGTGGATGCAGCATAATCTCTTTAAGCATATTATTTGATATATGTACATAACTTTTCTTTACACATGTTTTTGAAAATTTCATTGATTGCATTTTTATAGTATAATTGAATTAAGCATTCATTAATTTTTAAAAGTCATCTTGATATGTTCTGCCAAATTGCTTTCTTAGAGTAACTGTAATAATTTATGCTCCATTAAACAGTGCATATTGTGCTCCTACTAGAGGCACAGAAAGCCCTCATTGTTCACCTAATTGCGTTTCTTTGTTATCATTGAAGGTGAGCTTGTTTAATGTCACCCTTCTTTCTTTGTTTAGCTTCTCTCAGTTGAATATATTCCTTGCCCATTTTTCTATGAAGATACTAGGTTTTTACTGTCAATTTAAATTTTTAATATAAAAGATTTGGGATTTTTAATTTTTGCTTTTTACATAGTAGAAATTAATTCTATGTAGTCAAATCTATTCCTTTTTCAATTTGTTCTGTAGTACTTCTTTTACTACTGATTTTCAATGGGAGTTCTCTTTAGCTGACTATGTATGCAAGTTATATGGTTTTAGAGGGAACAGAAGTCACCATAATGTGAGAATAATTTTCAAAGATTAACCATTATAATAGTTTACATTCAAATATACCTTTTCCTGTAAAACCAGGTTAAATTTCTACCAGAAGTCAGTCAGTAGGGCTATCTCCAGCTGCTTGTAGGATGTTGCAAAAATGACAAAAATGAAAAAAACCTATAAAATGAGAAAATATTTGCAAATCATACATCTCTAAGAAACTTACATCCAGAATATATGAAGAACTTTTACAAGTCAGTGATACAAAGGCCCAATTTTTAAAATGAGCAGAGAATTTGAATAGACATCTCTACAAAGATAATACACAAATAAGCTCATGAGAAGATACTCAGCATCCTTAGTCTTCAGGAACATGCACATCAGAACCACAATGAGATACCATTATCAAATTCACTGGGATGGCTAGAATCACAAAGTCAGATATGTTTTGGCAAGTGTATGGAGAATGCAGAATCCTCATACATTGCTGGTAGGAATGCAAAATTATGAAGCCTTTTAGAAAACAATCTTGCTGTTCTTCAAATAATTAAACATAGTTTCCATGTAGAACCAACAATTCCACTCACCTGCATATAATCCCCCCCAGAAAAAACTTATTTTCACAAAACACTAATACATGAAAGTTTATACCATCAATATTCTTAACAGCAAAAAGATGGGAACAACCAAAATGTCCATCAGGTGATGAATGGCTATACAAAATGTGGTATAGCCATGTAACTAAATGTTACTCTATGATGGGTGCTACAACATGAATGGACCTTGAAATCAGTGTATGCTTAGTGGAGGTAGCCAGTCACAAAAGACCACACATTATAAGACTCTGTTCATATGTGGTATTGTATTGTGGTCACAGTAGAGAAATCTGTAGAAGCAGAAAGTAGATCAGTGGCTAGATGAGCGCTCGCTTAGGAGGCTGGAGGGAAGTTGATAGCTAAAGGGTATAGGGGTTTCTTTTATTTTTTATTTTTTTTTATTTTTTAGGGACAGTCTCAATTTGTCACCCTTGATAGAGTGCCGTGGCGTCACAGCTCACAGCAACCTCCAGCTCTTGGGCTTAGGTGATCCTCTTGCCTCAGCCTCCCAAGTAGCTGGGACTACAGGCGCCCGCCACAACACCTGGCTATTTTTTTGTTGCAGTTTGGCCAAGGCTGGGTTTGAACCCACCACCCTCAGTATATGGGACTGGCGCCCTACTCGCTGAGCTACAGGCACCGCCCTAGGGGTTTCATTTTGTGTTAATGAAAATGTTGTGATGTTGACTGTGATGATTGTTGTATATATCCATTAATATACTAAAAACCATTGAAATATACATCCTTTAAAATGGATAAATTACATGTGAAATATATCTGTTTTTAAAACATGAAATTGCATATCTTACAAAACATGCAAGTTTTAATGAAATTAATGCAAATGATGTTAGAGAACAAGATAAATTACTCACAAAGCCATAATAAATGTGGTTAGACTATTCAGAAAACTGAAAAGGTTCTTGACCTAGTAAGTATTTCAGAAGGAAACAGCAAAGAATTTAGAGGCTTGTCATAGAATTTATGAAGCCTTAGAATATTTTTTTGGGAAAAAACCCTCTCTGTAATTAATCTGTAGTGATTTTAAATATAAGGTGGAAAATGTTGGTTTTGCTTTTATATAATTGTTGGCAGGGGCAGAAAGGGAAAAAAAACGATTTAGTTTTTGTACTAAGAATTGGTGTTGATTTTGTTGCCTGTAAGTTAAATTTATTTTCATAAAAAGTTTCACTATCAAAATCCCAGTCAACCTTACTTTTATACTATTACTATGCAATTTTGATAATACTGTAAGTAAATTTAATGTCAGTGATCTGTCTCTGATGCTTGTTATTATTTACCATTTGGGTGTTCATGTGGATTGTTTCTACCCTGGGAAGAATTGCCATGTGTCATGTGAACACCCCATCTGGGAACATGGAATGTTCTTTTATTTATTCAAAACTTTAGAATTTTCAGAAAAGTTTAAACTTGTTGTAGATCTTGTTATTTCTAAATCTTTTTTTTTTTTTTTATGTTTTGTATAGGTAATTAAAACTTTTATTTCAGGTTAAAATTTGAGGGTACAAAGAAATAGGTTACAATGTTTGCATTTGTTAGTTAGAGTCTCTCTTGTAAATTGTGTTCTGGCCCCAAGAGGTGTTTAATCTTTCATGCTATTTATGAATATCATCCTCCTTTTTATGTATCTAATGAAAATATGATATGTAAGGAAGTATAGTATAGTATGTAAGAAAGCTATTAATGCATTTTTTTATCTGAATTTCATGTTGAACTCTTAATTGAAGTTGCAATTTGATTTTGTTTTCAAGGTAAGCATTTATACTACCTGCCAATAATGATAATCCTTGTCAAACTGATAATCCTTGTTAACTACTATACTTATGTTTCAAATTGATGCCTTATTTTATTGACTCAAACTTCCAAACAGTGTTAGATAATTGGGAAGACATTTATTTTTAAAGAAAAACGTGAATGTTCCTCTCTCTCTTACCTGTGTAGGCTGGATTCTAGTGATATTTATAATGAATTGAAAGACACATATCCTAATTACCTTCCCCTGTACGTGGCGCGACTTCATCAGTTGGATGCTGAAAAGGTTGGAGCACAGTTATTCTTAGTAGTATTCTGTTTGTAATGTCAGATAAGGATTGTGTTTTGGTTAAAAGTGCGTTATTATCTTTGTTTTCTGTTTATGCTGATTAAAAACATTTTTCCTTAAACTTTATGTTGTATTAGACTGTCTTTATTAAGGTAAGTACAGAACTTGGCCACTACTGTGAGTTCAGTTTGGGATTCTTGTGTGTGTTTGGTCAGTGAAAGTAGTGACAGAACACCCTAAAGATTGCCTTTGTAACCTTAACCTTCAGGGCAAGGAGCATAAGGTGGTGATCTTGGCAAGCTGGAAATCTAAACAAAGAATTCCTCCTCCTGCATTAACTTTGCTAATGATTCTCACTTGAGAGAAATGGCCATAGTTCCAGACTAAACAGATTGAACTAACGTGGACCTGCTTTCATTAGTAATGGTGGCAGGAGAAAGGTGTTAGTCATAATCAATTAAAAATCATTAAGGTTTAACATGAAGTGGGAAGTGTTTAAAGGACACCTTGAAAGACTTTAACAAGAAAGAAGCAATTTCTTAAAACACCCAGGAATCGCATGTGTAGACTATTGATTATGATCCCGTTTACTCTCATCTTCATGTTTTCAGTGATGGATTAGAAAGAATTTGTTTCATCAGCTAGTCTTTTCTTTGTTTTCATGTAGTGTGGGACCGGAATAATCACATATCCAGTCATATTTCTAGATCTTAAGATAACACAGAAAAGGAGTTGCCTTTGGTTTAAAAAAAAAAAACTTTCACATTTATGTAGACTTTATATTTTGCTTACTGTCACCATTGAGCTCAAGTAGATAATACAAATTAGGTATTTTCACATCTGAGCTCTCAAGCTTTCTAGAGATGCTGGCAATTACACAAGTCACATCAGGTGATGGCACAGAGCCCCTGTAGTCTGTTATGCTGCAGCCGGAATGCCACAGAAGTGAAAATACTTTCGGGTGCTGATTGATATACTGATTTTTTTTATTCTTTTTCTTCCTCCCCAGGAACGAATGAAAAGACTTAATGAAATTGTGGAAGCTGCAAATGCTGTAATTTCTCATATAGATCAGACGGCCCTGGCAGTGTATATTGCAATGAAGACTGATCCCAGGCCTGATGCCGCTACTATAAAAAAGTACCTAACCAGTAAATAATCTTCCTTGCATCTCATTTCTTAGTTAACTTGTTTAAAGAGTTAGGGACTAATGTTATCTGATAAGCGTTATATCTTTGTAATTGAGATTAGCAGTATTTACATAGTCCCTCCTTAGAAATTTTGTAATAATTTTCTCCAGTCTTTAAACTAAGCCCAAGAAAAGCAGATGTCTTTCTCTACCATTTGTTGTTGAGGTAGAGACACTTGAATAGCTGTGCCATATAAAGAGAAGGCAAAAGCATAACACCTATAAAATTAACATTTAAACTGTTTATTACCCAATAGCATGAAAAACCTAAATTTTTATTTGTAATGCCAAGTGGAATAAGTGATAAGAAATAGGTTAAAACTGTTCCCTGGGAACTTTAGTTTTATGGAAATGGCTTTTACAGTATGACTTGGGGAGAATTTATAATTTAGCTTTTATAACACCTGATGCTATATAAGGTCGGACAGTTGAATTCGCAGACTCATCCTAGAAAAGGTGCTGCACACTTGATTAATGAATATCATCACCGTGGCCCTTCAAAGTCCTCCCCGTGAGAAGCTGTGCACCAACACCAGCACCTGGTCCCCCCTTCAAAGCACTTTGTCTAGGATGAGTTTGTGAACTTAGTTGTCAGACCTCATACGACAGCAGCTCTGTTGGCCATTTCAGAAAAAGAGTTCTAAAATTGCTTTGAAGGGTGGAGTAGGCGTGGGCATTGGTGGACAGCTTCCCACAGGGAGTACTTCCAAGGTGCCCGTAACGGCAATCAGCAGTGAGGTATGCAGCACGTTTTCTAAGTTTGCGAACTTAACTTGTTTGTACATAGAGGAGCTTATGACTACATGGGGTTTATGGGTGAGTGGGGTGGATGCTTCCACGTAACAGTGTGTTTTCTATACATTGGTTTGGTGGTTCAACAACTCTTCGAAACATGCTACCATTTAAACTAATAAACTGAAACTGTTCACACCACTTGAAAGTACTGTAATTTTACTTAAAATTTTTTTAACCGTTCTAGTCAGTACTTTTTTCTTACGTAAAACATTTGGAATCTAAAATGCTACAACAACTCTTGCCCTTACATTGTTTATATTGATGTTATAGGATCTTACAACTCTTATAAGCAGTAATTTTCAAGTAGAATAAAATTTATTTATAACTGGTTATTTGGTCATTGTTAGTACCTTTTCAGATTTTCTAAAAGAATCATCTTAAAATTTTTCATTTTGTTGTTGTTAATGATAAAATAATGGTGTAGCCACCAATTATGAAGTGCCAGGTACCTGTCCAAGGGACTATTTGACGCATCTCAAATACATTGCCTTCCAAACCACATGTGAAATATGGACGTTAGATGACCAGGCTGGGAAGTGGGAAAGCCAGTAATTAAGCCAGTGTCTGTGTCTGAAGCTTGTGCCCTTTTATTTCTCTTTATATTCCTACTCTCTTCTTAAGAAGATGAACGTCACTCAAAAATTCTCACAGAAAAAATAGGAGTGTCACCTCCCTGCCTCCCCATCCTTGTTGCTTCAAGGGTAGAGAACCAGGGGCTTCTTTGAGTGCAGCCTTTTGACTGAATCCAAATTTCACAGAACAAATTCTATAAAATTTGGATTCAGCTGAGGGGCCATACTTGGGGAATTGGAGGGCTGCAGTGGTCTTGAGGCCACAGGCTCCCTACCCTTCCCTTTTACAATCTTAAAAACGATAACTTTTTCTTGCTCAGCTAATAGTGTTTTAGTTAAATTGAAACTGCACTTATTTAGGCATTAAAGTATCTGATTCAAATTAAATTGATTCTTAAAGTGTACATATTATCACTTTGATGGGTACCTAATTAGATTTAATCCAAAAGATGTTTATTGAGCAACTATTAAATGTAAGACATCACTGAGAGGGAAATAAGACATGAACAAGACCCTCCCTAATCCTAGAAAATTACAATCTAAAACAGAAGGTGAAATTGCTGGATAAGAAGTGATTATGAGATAGGAAATAGAATAAATATTTTAAAATGTAAACACCTATGGAATATAAAGCCTTATGGATTAATAAGGTTTTCACCCTGAGCCAGCCAGAGCTAAGTTATAAGAAGACAGGACAGGAGTATTCTAGGTATATGAAATTCAGATTATTGAATCAGAGAGTGGTAAAATAGAAAGGGAGTTTATAGGTAATTTAATCAAACTCTGGTGACTACAGAACACCCATGTCACCCCCAGGTAGCCTTCCAAGTTCTGCATTCTTCCAGTCCTTCTCCTGGCAGCCAGGACCCTTCAGTATTAGCATGGATAAGGAAACCTGCCTGTCCATCCATCTCTGTTTCAAGGCCCCCTTTCTCGTCACAAAATAGGGATGATGGTTGTGCTGACTCTTGGGGTTGTTGTAAAGCATGAGGGAATTATAATTACTGCTAGGGAGACATGCAGGGTGGTGCCTGCATCTGAGAAGCTCTGTCCGTGTCCCACAGCCTTTCAGTCCCAATAGGCTATTTGGTAAATCCTCTGTTTTTCAGTCCAAAGTAATCAAGCAACTTTCCAGACAAATTTCCACAAACAGGAATGAAAATTAGTTCTTCAGAGCTTTGAAACTTTGCTGACACATGCTCAGACATAGTTTCTTTTAGGCATAGTTTCTTCTGCATTGCAAATACTTTAGGTGGGTAGCTGCCCTCGCAGGCCACTCCACTAATGTGAAAGAATTAGGCAGCTCTCGTATCCGTCCACATTGCCTCCCCACCTGCACTTGTACAAGATCAAATGAACTTTGAACCTATGAGAATGCCCCAGTCTTGGGAAACAGTTCAGCAGCAGCATTTTCCATGACACTTACCCTTCATGTTCCCTTCCATGTAGCGTCTTAAATTAGCAGGACTCTTAGATGTGCAGGATGAGTGGCGGAGCCCTGGCGCCCTCAAATTGTTGGTTTGGTAATGGTCTTTCCTGCCGATCTGTTGAGTATGTAGTCTTAGCGAGTTCAGAGGTTGCGCATTTCAGTCTGGGTTCTTCAGAATAACTCTCACTAGTCTTCCCAGGTCTAAGTGTCTCATTGTCATTTTCTCATCACTTCTAGTCCTCACTCTCTTCACACAGTATCCAAGTTGAACAGAATGTTTCAAATAAGCCTTCCAGAGACTAACAGTTTTTCCTGGAGTGTAGCTTGTTATTATATTTCATTCAATAGTGAAATGATTTGTAGAGTGTCTGTTCTATGCCAGGCATTTTCCTAGACGCTTGGAATGCGTTGACAGAAAACAAAGATGCCTGCCCCAAATCAAGACAGTTACCATAATGGGTAAGAGTACAGATTCCAAAATCAGACTGCTAAGCTTAGAAGCCTAAATCTGCCACTTCCTACCTGGAGGACTTTGAACAAATTGCCTCTCATCTTTTTGGGCCTCAGTTTCCTCCTTTGCAAAATGAATATGATTAATAATATCTTACTCATAGAATTGTTTTGCTTGTGAATGAATTAACATGTGAAAACACTAAGACAGTTAGTTGCTGGCTCATTCAAAGCAAGTATTATATTTGTTTTCTCCAGTCACAAACATGAAAGTTCACGGTTCGAATTATCTCTGTACATACACACGGACTGATAAGTAAGGTAATAATTGATATTTATAAGAAATCTAAAGAATTATAAGATGCTAGCCTGGTTAAGAGTTATATTAGGTAGCAGAATTTAAAATAGTGATTAGTTTTTCAAGTCTATTGCTTATGACATTCTGTTTCAACTAGGTATAGCTGCCCTAACTCATTTAATCATATGTGTATTATAGTGGCTCATTTGATGCTTATTAATAATAAGGCATTTTATTTGAACATACCAATGCATATGTACATGGATATACAGTATTTCTGCATTGTAATTATTTAGCAAAAGAATGCATGAATTTAACTTCAGACGTGACTCTATTAAAGTCATTTTACTGGTGTATGACGTGTTTTTTTAATTTGCCATGCAGCGATATGGACAAACAAAAATCCACCCTGGTAGATGCCCTCTGTAGAAAAGGATGTGCCCTCGCAGACCATCTTCTTCACACACAGGCTCCAGACGGGGCTATTTCAAGTGACACAGAAGGAAAAGAAGAGGAGGGAGAAAGCACTTTGGATTGTCTGGCAGAAACATTTTGGGAAACTACAAAATGGACTGATCTTTTTGACAATAAGGTAACCTTCCTGCTGTGTTTTACCACGGGTCTTGGGGTCACCTGACACTTCCTCCATGCCTCATGTCAGTCAGAGAGGAGCAGCCTCAGCTCTCAGGGAGACATTCTGTGCTCACGTGTGTCTTCCGTGTTTCAAAAGCTCTTAACCATTATTTTGCCTGTCTACAAAGTGGCTCTTTTACCACAACATTAAACATATATGTTGAGAATATATGTAGTAGTGGGTGGAGCTAAAATAAAGTCTTATAAGAAATTGTCTTGAGGCCTCCCCAGGTCTACTCATGTGCTAATGTGTTGGTGTGTGCAATTAGCCGGAGGAGGGAGGGAGTATGCTGGTTAATTGAGCTGTTCTTTGTTTTCCTCAAAACTCTTTAACCTCCATATAACTTGTCATCTTGATTTATAGGTAATCAGTTTTAAAACCCAGTTTGGAAAAAGTAATATTGATGAACCTTTTTGGATTTTGGTTATAAAAACATGTTAAGTCCCTTTCAGCTCTCCATTTTAATTCCTAACAGTAGAGGTTATGGAACTACAAGTTTTTACCAATCTTTCTTTCCTGTGGAGATAAAGGGAATAAAGTAAGTGAACTCAGTGGGATTCTTCTCTCCCCAGCACAGATCATCATTTTGTTTGGTAGACAGATGCTTGTTCTCAGGATTAACTATGATAATTTGCAGTAAAGAACCGAAGAAGCAGGGAAATACCCTTCCTGCGTGCTGCAGATTTTCCCACCACACCTCGGGGCAGTGGTACATTTATGGCAGGTAACATTCATAGTCACGAAAGTAAAGGAAGTCAGTATTGCACCAGAGGTTAAAACTTTGGACCTGAAATTAGACCCCTTGGGTTTGCCTCTACCACTCTATCTGTGACCTTAGGCAGGTTACTAAATGTAGTTTCCTTTTTGTTGTCGTTGTTGAGACAGAGTCCCACCCTGTGCCCTGAGCAGAGTGCAGTGGGATCATAGCTCACTGCAACTTCAGGCTCAAGCTGTGGGGATTCTGCTGCTTCAGTCTCCAGAAGCCGCTGGTGTTATAGGCACTTGCCACGCACCCAGCTGGTTTTTTCATTCTTTTGATGAGCCGGGGTCTAACTCTCCCTCAGATAAGTCTCAAACTCCTAAGCTCAAGCAGGTCTCCCGCCTCAGCCTCCCACAGTGCTGGGATACAGGTGTGAGCCACCTGCCTACCGTGTCTGTTACAGGTGAGTTTTAAGTACTTGGAAGGTCTTCACCAATATTTGCTGTGATTGTTATGTTTTCAGGGCCTGCTATGTGCCAGACACAACTGGCTGATGGAAACATAAATGAATAACTCCCTGGTGCCTGTCTTGGAGGACTATGACAGAGAGAGATAAACACTTTAATAAACATTATGATAAAATTGTTACTGTTAATTCTGCTTTTGCATGAGGATTACCTAGGTGCTACATTTATGGAACAGCTGCTGAACACTTTGCTTGGCTTTGGAATATAAATCAGTGTAACAGGATTTCTCTCTTAGAGTATATTCTCCACATTCTAAAGTGGAGACCAAAAGTACAAATAAATGATCACAAGTATATTTGATTGGTACAAAACTTGTACAAAAGCAACATGTTTATATAATCCAATGCCTTTTTTGTTTTTCACTTTTTGCCTCATTTGCAATTTTGGTAATATTTTATAGTGACTACATTTTTGTATTTTTATCCTCATTTGCATTTTTGTAATTACTTTTGTTAACTCTAGTTTCTTTTGCATGAAAAGGTTATTTTAGAATGGATTTCAACAGCTAGTGATTTCAATGAGTCTTAAGTTTTTTCCCAAAAAATAAACTATCTATTCTATGAAATATCTGGCTCCTTTGAAGATACTAATTATTTTTTAAAAAAAAATTTTAAAGCCTGGGCACAGTAGCTCATGCCTCTCTTTGGGAGGCCAGGAAGGGAACATCACTTGAGCTCAGGAGTTCTAGACCAGCCTGAGCAAGAGTGAGACACTATCTCTTCTAAAAATAGAAAAATTAGCTAGGTGGCATGGCAGGCACCCGTAAGTCCAGCTAGCTTCTTTGAAGGCTGAGGCGGGAGAATTGCTTAACCCCAGGAGTTTGAGATTGTAGTGAGCTAAGATGATGCCATGGCTCTCTACTCAAGGCGACAGAGCAACAATTTTTTTTAAAAAAAGTTTTTAAAAATTTATGCAATACCACACAACATGTTCATTTTAGGGCTATACCTTAATGTTTTTAATTAAAGCTATATGGCTTAATATGTAAATATAAGTAAGTTTTTTCTTGTTTTATATTATAGGTTTTGACATTTGCATATAAGCATGCATTAGTGAATAAAATGTACGGGAGAGGCCTTAAATTTGCAACTAAACTTGTGGAAGAAAAACCAACAAAAGAAAACTGGAAAAATTGTATTCAAGTAAGTGATTTTTAAAATGTCACTGTTAAAAGTATTACTTCACTTCAGGTTTATGCCTGAAGGTAGAGGATTTTTGTGGTGCCGAATTTGGCCAAGGGGCTGCTCTGGATTTGTTACACTTTCAAAGTATGCTTTGGATGTAAAATGGACTAGTAGGTTCTTCTGAACATTTTTGATAGAGTAAGCTATAAGTTGTCTGGTCTCTTAGAACTTTTGTGTTTAACCAGCCCAAATTGTAAAACATTTTAAAGTAGCTCCGCTCCTTCAGATCTTCGGTTAGATTCAGACAACTTTCTGGAGCCAGTTTTTGATGTGTCAGGTGGTTCTCATCACATAGAATGTAATCTGTGAAGCCGATGATCCCCCCACAGACATTCACATCACAGGGTGTTTAGAACTTGTCTCCCATCCACTCTGCTCCCTTCCCACCCCAGTCTCTTCTCTGAACAAAGGGAGAAAAGGGAGAAAAGTGAAAAGGGAGTCGGTGACTCTCCAACATTTAGAGTAAGGTCCAGAGGCCTCCCTGAAGTTTAGAAGGCCCCCGGCTCCCTCTCCATCCCTGTCTCACTCCACACTTGTCCTTGTAAACCCTGCCTCTGCCACAGCAGCCTCTCTGTCTTGGCTAAAGCAGCTACACCTTTCCCAGTGAAGGATTTTTTAACACTACTGCACCTATCTGGAAAGCTCTTCCCCTAGCTATCAGAGAATTGTTCTTGTCATTCAAATTCAGCTTAAAGGTCACTTCATCAGAGATCCTTTCCTGACTAACTCCCTAGTTACTTTGTATTTTATCAGGTATTATTTTTGCTATATGGTGGCCATAAAGTTCATGTGCAATTTAATTAGTTACAACTACTTAATTATACACAAACTTTATGGCCACCCTGTGTACCTGATAAATATCTTAATTATTATTTATCCATTTATTAATTTGCTTTTTATTATTTGTTTTTCCTGAAAGGGGGGATTTGTTCAGTGCTGTTTTCCTGATCTTTAGAACAATATTGGACTTAATAGTAGTCACTCAGGAAAAAATGAAAGGAGGTTAGGTTGGTAGGAAGGAACAGAACAAGTAGGTTAAGTTGGAAGGAAGAAAGGAAGACAGATTAGTAGGAAAGAAGTAAAGTTCATAGAGATAATAATCAGGAGGAAAGTTGGTTGATTAGTCATAAGAAAAGTTGATTGGTAAAGAGGATGATCAGAGGGTGGGTTGATGGTTGCTTGATGGAAGGAAGGTTCTGTTCAGAGGTGTCCAACCAGCGGCCTGCATGCTGATATTTTGAGGACTTTCTTTGGTTATCTGTGGTGTCAGATATCACATGAACCCTTTTTTTGCTAATCAGCTTCCCTTAGTGTTTGTGTATTTAGTGTGTGGCTGGGGATAGCTCTTACTCTTGCAATGTGTGGCAAAAAAGTAAAAGGTCAGACACCCCTATTCTGTATACTATTACTTTATTATTACTAAATATTTAATACAGAATTTACCACCAATATTGAGCTTAACATCTTATTTCCTTTAGTAACATGTTACTGTGTTTTGTTGTAGCTGATGAAGTTACTTGGATGGACTCATTGTGCGTCTTTTACTGAAAACTGGCTCCCCATCATGTATCCTCCTGATTATTGTGTATTCTAAAATAGAAACCAAGACTTTAAATTTTAAAAAAGAAAGTTTTATAGTGAATGGATATAAAAAATTTGTGGCATTTTTAGTCTAATGCATGTTTTCATCCACTATCTAATACTGATTATTAAAATGAAGTGTATTTATCAGAGAATTCACTGGCGTGTGGCTTAATACATGTAAATCTAGACCTCTGACATCATGGTGTTTTCTTAATGCCTCACACGCTGGCCCGGGGGTGTGCCTGCCTGCCAGCTCCTAGGACTTTGAGTTGGGTTGCAGCTTATTACATGCATGATAGGTTTTGAATAGTAACTTCCAGCTGCAAACCTGTAAAATTCTATTTTTATTTTATAAATGAACAGGGTTTTAACATGCTCAATGTTAATTTTTTGTCAATTGTATGAAGGCCTTAAAAAAGCTACATTAAGTGTAGCTAAAATTATTTATTGGACTAAAAATTAAAAGAACTTCATTTCCAGATTTTTTCTTTTTTCTTTTCTTTTTTCTTTTTTTTTTTTTTTTTGACAAACGTTTACATTCAATTAAGAGGGGAAACTGCACAAATGCTTGGCAGTTGCTGGAGCATAACTGCTTCAGTAAATGTTCATCTTGGGGTTATTACAGACAGTCATTTGAACATCCCCTTGAAGTTCAGAGCATCCGAATGAACTTATAATACATGTATAAGTGCCAGACAGCTAAATCTTTATCAGGTATTGTAAAGATACACATATGGTATGTTTATTAAAGTTGAAATAATGTAAAACACGTGAATAAATGTGCAAAACCAAGATCACAGTACACCATATGCACTCTATACCTTAATGTTTTTTATAAATAATAAAAGTGAATATTGAAGCTTCTTAAAGTTGGTCTTAATTTTTCATAAAGAAAATTTGGGGCTATAACAATATATAAAATCCATAGACAAAAAGGTAATTTATAATTTTTCTTAAAGGCTTCCAATCATTTGAACGTATTTCCAGTTTTTACTGTGTGATTAACTTTGTGTATGTTTGACTTGTTTAACATTTTGGCTGCAGCTTTCATTATTCTTCCATGAAATAAACACACATATAGACAGTTATGAAAAAGTCTTTAGTCATTTATCTAATAGCAGATTCTAAGTTTTATGTTTTTTTAATATTTTTTTCTTAAAATTTATCATTGCAAAAGACTTAGTCTGTACATTCATAAGTATTTTCATTTTATCTCATGAAAGTGTAAGAACCTTATGAGAAAATAGGGTACATGTACTCATGTAAACTGCACACAATTCTGGGGTCCCTTGAGTCTGAAGATCATCTGTGAACAACCGTGTATTGACACGTACGTGACACGTACTTCACCTGCACACATACAGGTGTAGTCCAATAGAGGAATCAAGAAGCTCAGCAAAGGTAGGATAACTTACCAAGATCCTACTGCTGATTGATTAGTGGTTACAGAACTGTTTACAACCCAGGTTTTGCCATTTCGAGTAAGTACTATCTAGAGTAGGAATCAGTAAACTGTGTCCCTCAAGCCAAACTATACTGCTGCCTGGTTTTGTAAATTTTTATTGAAACACAGCCATACCCATATTCATTTACAACTCCTATAACTGGAAGCCGAATACAAAGCTGCTGTGTCAGCCACTACTTTTGGTCTGGATTATACTGGGCTTCCATGGTAACAGCTGGGCCCAGGTAAGCTAGGTATATTGGTAAAATAATGTTTTTCTCTGTGATTAAAAATAATTCTATCAGTAAGATGGTGCTTTAAAAAGTCAGGACAGTTTTCCTGTTTCTGCTCAGGGGCCAGTGTTTGCTCTCACCCACTGAAGACAACTGAAAGAGCTATATAAACACTTTTTTAAAGAAACAGGTACCAAGTATGTCTCAATATTAGTTCTATGACCCTTTCCAATGGTAAAAGGGGTTTTGACATCTCATCTCAAGGGATTTCTTTTCCTTCATTAACCTGCTTCCTAAGGTAACTTCTCTTCCCCAGAAGAGCCCCCAGTCTGATCCTCTACCTCGGCACCACAAATCTCAAACCCCTTCTCCACTCCAGTTCTGATGACATGTGCAGAGGCTGGAAACCCTAATCTGGGTCTTGGCTGTCTATCTGGCTCAGGCACTGACTGGCCGAATCACTTGACCCTCATGGAGGCCACCTGGAGAATTACGGTGCTGTACATCTGTCACAACTCAAAAATTGTTGAACCAAGGCTTTCCCCTTGTAGTGTTTCCCAACCCACTATGTGTGTCTTTGTGTTTCCCTGCAGGATCTAAGAAAAGCCTGATAGGGAGATGGATAAGGGACCCTTTTCATCCTCCTACCAAAGCAGGGTAAAGAGTCTTTTGAGTGGAAGGAATTTTTTTTTTTTTTTTAGGAATATGAAAGAGACTGAACTTTTGAGTCTAAACACAGTAAACTAAGAGAAAACTGCATCAGTAGTAATAAGTAATACATTGAACAAAGGAAACGGACTACATCCCTAGACACTAGAAAAGGAAGCCATCATTGCTGCTCTAACGTGACTTAGGCCTCTCCCCAGCAGAATTCTTTCCTCCCTGGAAGCCCCAGGGTCAGGACAGGACTGGGAGCAGTGTCCACCGGCCCTTCACTGCACTTGGCTCTGCGAAGGTACTGTTCAGTTTCTCTTGCGTATTTCCTTAGGGTGCTTTTAAAGCAGCAGAAGGTACTATATAGTTTCATTTAAAACCATGCTTTTGTGAGAGAATTGCAAACAAGCAAGGGGATAGTTTATTTGAGCCATGTCCTCTCAAGGGTCAAGTCTGCGTAACTACATGTGTCACGGTTTTTACTGTTCAGCCAGGACTGCCTGCATTCCCAGCCATATGAACCAAATTCACTCCAGGATCGAACATGCCAGACCTTACCCAAAATGCAAAGAGAAGACAAAGCAACTGAATACCTTCTATAATTCCCTGTCGTTTTATGTGCAATTTTTAAAGTATTGACATATCGATAATTCTGTGAAAAAGCCACTTTAAAACCCAGCTTCTAATGATTTATTTTCACTCAGGAGTGTAACTTGGTTGGAATTTGGCAGATGGCTCGACCTAGGTAGTTCCAAGCCTGCATCATTAAAACATACAATTTTGGGGAAGAACAAGGGCCAATAACAAAGTAAAGGACACACTGGTGATGCAGTCCACACAGGGCAGCAGGTTAAAACGCTACAAAAACTTTGGTCCAAATTGAATCCAATTTATGTGAGAATTAGTCACTATTTTCTTTTTTTGTTTTCGTTCACTCACCCCCTCCCTCCTCCTCTGACTCTAAGTGTATCTTTCTTAAATTTTGTATTCTAACTATTTGTAGTTAAAATTTATAAATAAAATTGAGCTTTGTAGATTGACATTTGGCAACCTTGCTAAACTCTTACGAATTCCAATAGTTGTACAAAGGCTTAGCAATCTGGGACGTACAGGCTAAACCTAACCAAGGCCTATGATTTGTGAGCTATGAATGGTTCTTATCTTTTTATAAATGGCTATAAAAGCAAAAACAAACCAAAAACAAAAAAAAAAACAAGCCAACAAAGCCAAAGGATATTTGTAAAAACAGTATGTGGCCTGCAAGGCTTTAAAGAGTTATTGTGAAAAAAGCAAACAGTGCAGAAATTTTACTTCAAATTATCACAGGTGATTGGCAGAGAGGGAGGGTATTTGTAAGTTCTCTTAAGAAGTTCCTAAGATTTGCATCTCTCTGATTTAATCATAAAAAAAAGTTCCTAAGATTACATGCATTTTCTCATTTCATCAGTTTCACTTTTAATCAGTTAAGCCTATTAACCATTTTCTATCACTCGATATCCTCTCCTTGTGCTATAGTTAAAAATCTGTGTAAGTAGAGTCTTCAAACTAACATTCAGCTACCCTGTTGAGCCCAATTTCAAAAATTATGTGACAAAACTATCAACAAGCTTAAAACTGTGCCCTGCAGACGGAAATAACAACGAGGAAATGCACATATTTATTCAGGTAAAATTTATTAAACATGTAATTGAGACTCTTGGAAACCCACAAAACTACTTTTGTGTTTTTATTTTACTCCTGTAGATATTTAGGTTAACCAGACAGCCTTATTTTAGAAAGTATCTGCACTATTCAGCTGCATTTGCTCTAGGCATTATGAGGCGTTTCCTACGCAGCACCTTCTCTTGTCAAAGAATTCATCTATTGCCGGTGTGGCTTCTAACACAGCTCAAAAGACACTAGTATTTTTTTTTTAAGACACTAGTATTTTGAAAGCCCTTTTGCGGTGACTTAGTCCCATCTTAGAATCCCCTTATAAAGTTTGACAGATGACTCTGGATATTCAGCCAAGAGTGTTGTATCAAAAACTTGCTTGAATTTATCTAAAAATTCATAATCTGTGCTGAACCGGAACTTGTTTGCCCAAAGCAGCACTGTCCCAGGCTGGGAAAAGTACGCCATAGTGGCAAGCAACTTGTCCAGGAAGTAGTGGTGGTAGACCACGTCCGAGGCCAGAACGTAGTCATAGTAAAAGGTTGACTTGGGGAAGTTCTGTTCCAGATCTTCCCCCCACACCAGCTCCTTCACTTCAGGCAGATGCATGGTGCATTTTAGTGTGTTTTTTAAAAGATTGTATTGAAGGTTTCCCAAGACATCAGGCAGATCCGTTGCTGTGACTTGAGCTCCTAAGAGAAAAACAAAAATTGTAATAATTTCCTAGAAACATTTGGGCAACCACAGGCCGTCGGAAAGTGTCCAGTCACAGGTAATGTTTGTGTCTCGTGTCACTTGGCTGGATCCTTTTCAGGCAGCCCTCGCATACTCAGGGAGAAACATGAGAATGGTACTAGATTTCTCAGCTTTGACAGGCAGGCTAAACACGTTTGGCATAGTTTGGGCTGGATAGTTCTTTCTTGTGGGTGGTTCAGTCCTGTGCACTGTGAGGTGATGAACAGGCCCCTTGCTTTTCACGCACTGGAGGTCAGGAGCGTCTCCAGCTCACCCCACCCTGGTCACAGCCACCAGCAGGGATTCAGAGTAGGGCCTCTGGGTGCTACCCCCCACCACATGGAAGCTGGGGGCCCTGGAGACGTCCAGGAACCTCTCTGTGACTCAGTTATCCTTTTAGCTGTTGTTGGGACAATATCTCACTCTGTCAACCTGAGTAGAGTGCTGTGACATCATAACTAACAACAGCCTCAGATTCTTGGGCGCCAGCGATCCTGCTGCCTCAGCCACCCAAGTAGCTGGGACTACAGGCGCCCACCACCATGCCCAGCTGGGTTTTTCTTTTAATTTTTTGTGTAGATGGGGAGTCTTAACTCTTGGTCAAGCAAGTCTCAGCCCCCTGAGTTCAAGCAATCCTCCTGCCTCAGCTTCCCCGAGTGCTAGGATTGCAGGCACAAGCCCCTGCTCCAGGCAGACTCAGTTATTCTATCTTGCTGGATTACAGTAGCAATCCTGCTGCATGATTTTGGGGAGGGTCACTGGGTGAAGTGGCTGGGTGTCTTCACCATGGCCTGTCATATAGAAAGTACTTCCTGTCATGCTGTCATGGGAATTTGAAACAGGGTCAAGAATAAACAAACCTAAAATGCTGGCTGCGATGGAAACAAGGCCTGGTCCGGCACCAATTTCAAGTATTTTAGCATCTTGAAAATTCAGTTCCTCTGTATGTTCCTCCAAATACTGACACAAAGCCGTAGCCTAGAAAACATTTACAACAGTCTTCACCTGGGCATGGGAACATTGGCGACCAGCAGTGAGCCCTCCACCACCGCGAGTGAAATACTAAAATACATGTTACTTAGCACTTTCAGTGTATTTATTGAGTTTTATCAAATGTATTTGTATACATTCAATGCCACATTCAGGCTTCTGGAATATAGACGTTACAATAAACTGCATCTGAGGAACTAGAGAATGATTCATTAGATTGCCTACAACAGATCTGACAGATCTCCAAATATGAAGGTCAGCAGATCAGCTCAGCTTTGAAAATGTTGGACTAAAAAACAACTACTACTTCCACTGGTTTCATCATATTGGGTCTCCAGCTGCTTTAAGAATGTTGGATAAACCTAAACACCTCTCTCCCAACTCCTTTATCAAAATTTAGACTGGTTACAAGTTTGTCTCCTATAACGGACAGCTAGGCAGTTATTTTGTTTTGCCTGACTTCACTCAGTAGGTGTGGGGTGAGGCTGAAGGCCCGCATGGTGCTGCCTGGTGGCCCATGGAATGGACCACTCTTGAAGAAGTAGCAAGGACATTCTCTTTAAAGTCTCATCTATGAATCAGTGTAGGTAGGAAACAATGTCCCTTTCTCTCTTGATTCACTCTCTCCTACCTCCAAAAAGGGTATTCGGTCTGCAGATTCATGGGGTTACCCTTATGCCAGTGAGGCCCGGGCAGCCACGGCCCAGCGTAGGGCAGTCGGGAAGAGTTCCACATGAGAAAATGACCTAAATTTGAGTGTAAATTCCCTAGAGTTGGGAATGTGGACATAGAATTATTTTTTTTAATGAGTTATTTGCAGTTTTCGGCCGGGGCTGTGTTTGAACCCGCCACCTCTGGCATATGGGGCCAGCGCCCTACTCCTTTGAGCCACAGGCACTGCCCTTTTTAATGAGTTATATAATTTGCTTATATGTTTAGGCCCCAACTAAAGATCCACCCTCATTTTTCTCTGGGCTCCACTTTCTGTTTTGGACCCAGGTTGGAGTGGGGGGCAGCCAGGGCCTGACCCCATAAGTCACTTCATCCCATCCTTATCTGTTCATATTAAACAGGTTGTACAAAGGTGAGTGTGACATTCACCTCTATTGTCCTGGAATTCAATGGCAGGGCTGGGGAAGGCACATTAATTGGTTAGAAACTGCATTCCTAGGAGGATAGCAGTATAAAGGTGGTGTGCTACGTGTACCAGTTACGGGGGTGGGGCCAGGGCAAGGGAGCCACTGGGGAGTCAGGCCAACTTCCTGGGGCCTGGGAGAAGTGAGCCTGGCGCCCTAGCAGGACAGAAGCTGATGACAAGGGAGGCATCCCAGGCCAGGCAGCAGGTGTGACGTCACACCATGTGTAGAACGTGGCAAGGAGCTCCAGGACCAGAGGAAGTTTTGAAGAAGTTTGATTCTTGAGGAGAGAGGATAAGCACTCCCTGTGGGATTTTGATATTAGGGAGAGAGGGTTACCTAGAGCAGTCCAGCGGACAGCGGACATAGAATTTGTCCTCGTCTGTTCACATTTAACAGGTTGTATGTGGCCAGAGGACAAGTGACTTCCTGGAGATGGCTGCAGGCATCCCTCCTCCCCAGCCCTGGTGCTGTGTCTTCTAGACACAAAACCTTTCCCTGGAGCAGCCACATCTTTTGACATTGGGAATAAACCCAGGGTCCTATCAGCAAACCCTAGGTGATCTTTTCACAGAACTGCACTTGAAGTCACATGAGAAAAAGGTGTTTTCCCACATTGTAGACCCTCCTGCACTTTCAGGAAACAGGTTCCAAGGGCAGCCAGTGTTGGGTGCGTCAAAGGCTGACTCCTTGTTGAAAAGAAAACTGTCAAGTGGACAAACACCTTTTCTCCACTCGGGCTCTCTTGCTCTGCTGCCATACACACAGCTCGACAGCTGCCATCAGAAGCTGTGGAGTCATTTGGTGGTTTTCAGACTTGGTATCAAGGCAAAGAAAAGCCTTCGAAGGAAATCAGACTTCTATGCATACGGTGTGAAAACCTAGCCTCCCCATTTGGAAGCGGGAGCCTTCAGAGCCTCCAGCCCTCTGGCTCCCCCTGCACTTGCCGCCATCCCCAGACCTGAGGGAGCCGCCCCTCGGACCCACCCCTGCACTTGCCGCCATCCCCAGACCTCCTGAGGGAGCCGCCCCTCGGACCCACCCCTGCACTTGCCGCCATCCCCAGACCTGAGGGAGCCGCCCCTCGGACCCACCCCTGCACTTGCCGCCATCCCCAGACCTGATGGGGGCGCCCCGCGGACCCCCCCCGGCACGTGCCGCCCTCCCCCGACCTGAGGGAGCCGCCCCTCGGACCCCCCCCCGCACGTGCCGCCCTCCCCCGCCCACCTGAGGGAGCCGCCCCTCGGACCCACCCCTGCACTTGCCTCCATCCCCAGACCTCCTGAGGGAGCCGCCCCTCGGACCCACCCCTGCACTTGCCGCCATCCCCAGACCTCCTGAGGGAGCCGCCCCCTCGGACCCACCCCTGCACATGCCTCCATCCCCAGACCTCCTGAGGGAGGGATCGGAAGAGCGG
>CAUYRH010000451.1:0-11009 GCA_963574655.1 Perodicticus potto
CATTCATGTGTTGGTTTGTGATAAGATGCTGTTTCTTTCAATGGTTTTAGAACATATCTTACAATCGACTTTTGTTTAAATTAGGATTACAAAGGGAAAAATGTTTTAAGACTCCAAGCAACAATAGTACAAAGAAATTGCCTGGCAACAATTCAGCTCTTTCATCATGATTTGACATTATCTTCCATGTTTACTATAAGGTATACGAAAGTCGAACTTTTAGTCATTTCCAAAGTGAATATTAATAATTTTAAAACATTTATATAGGGATTATCAAATAGTATAAAATATCCTATCCTCAAAAAATATTTTGAAAATCAAATGAAAAATTACTTACATTATTTCTTACAAACAAACTTTATCTGTATAATATTTTACTGCAATAAGGAACAATAATGCTCAAAACGTGCCTACCTGCAGAAGCTTCCATCTGGTGTTCAGGTCTTCCAGGGTGCTGAGGTTATATGGTGAGAGCTGAATGCCCAATGTGGTGAGTTGCCGAGCAAGGTCATTGACGTGGCTTACATTTTCTTTAAGAGGCGCAATTTCTCCTCGAAGTGCCTGTATAAAATAGTCAAGAGAAAATTGGAAGATGAATACATTTAAAACAAAAAAACAGACACCTGGGAAATACCAAATATCTATTCTGCTTGGGGTACAGTCAGTGATGTTTGCCCTATGCTATGGTCTGCATATTTGTGACCGCCCCCAAATTCATATGCTGAAATCTTAGAAAAAAGAAATCCTAACCCCAAGGTAATGGTGTTAGGAGGTGGAGCCTTTTGAGAGGTGATTTTGGGGATTAGTGCCCTTATAAAAAGACCTTTTATCATGTGAAGATGCAGGAAAAAGAGGGAAAAGATGCTGTCTATGAGGAATTGGCCCTGACCAGCCCCCATATCTGCTGGTGCCTTGATCTTGGAATCCCCAAACTCCAGAACTGTGAGCAATACATTTCTGTTGTTTATGAGCCACCCAGTCTATGGCATTTTTATTATTGCCAATGGAGCGACTAAAATACTCCATTATGGGGATAGTACAACAATAGACATTTGCTACTTGTTGAATAATAACTTCTAACTTACTGAGCACTTCTTAGGTGCCTAATACTATCACGAGCTCTATCCACATATGAACTTACTGCATTCTTATACAACAGTTGTATGAAGCTGGAAGGTCTCTTTTTACACATGAGAACACAAACTTGCAGAGGTTGAACTTTGCCAAAGTCCTATGGATAAATATCGAGAACCCTGGGATATATATGCAGATTTGCCTCTAGAGTGCATACTATGATGTACTGTATTATATACCTTTCCAAAGAAATTGTGTATTGACAAGGTAACGGGAAAAACAGAGTGCTGCTAGAGTCCAGATTCTACTCATCTCACAACCAGAAATGGATTTTTATTTTTTACAGTAAAACGATACACTCAGTCTTAAAATACTGCATTCATTCTTTGCACCCACCATGTAATAAATAGTTTCATTTAGGGAATAGGGTATTTTGTCAAGTCCCATGAATGACTTCTTGGTCTCCTGGTATTTTAGTCCTTGTAGCAATGACTTCAGAAGGCTCCCAGGGGGCTTCTCAGCTGTCTGTGAAGCACTAGAGCAGGAGTCTCTGATGTAATGCATCATGACAATCTGTTGAGGAGAAGAACCCTGTGCAGATATGGGGAGAATATTACCATGCACCATAACTACCCCATCGAGATGGCATTTATGGTCCTTTAATGTGATGCATGATGTCCAAATGTTCCAATGAGCAATTTCTAAGGAACAAACTCCCTCATTTAGGAGAACAGTTTGTGTAATGTAATGTCTGTGCACAAGGACGGCATCACTTACTCGACTCTATGTGCTGTTGGGACTTGCTTGATCTGGGCAGGTATTATTTCTCTGCCTGCTTCACTATGTTGATAAGGACCATTGCTCATTCAGACCTCAGCTGTGATCCTCACATTTCCTCCCATTGTAAATGGAAGGAGCCAGTATAATCAAAATAAGGATTGCATCATCCTCTCAAATCGACATGACTATCTCACCACTAAAACATGGTATTGTATGGAGTATGAGACCTTTATACAGCTCTTCGGTAATAAAAGACCAGACACTGTGACAATAACTCTATTGAAATTATAGTTTTAGTATCGCAAGAATGGAAAAGCAAGTATTCGATGTACTCAATACTAATATCAAGTGAGCAGATGAACTAATATATACCCACTCATTTTAATTCAAGTTGAGGGGAGGGGGAGGAGAAGGGGAGAAAAGTGGGAGATTGATGTACTCCCACCTAATGGACACAATTTGGGGGTATATGGGATACCTTCTGGGTGTGGGACAAACTGCAACAGGGACATCACCTAATGCAAACACTGTAACCTAATCATTTGTACCCTCTTTAATTAATCAGAAATTTAAAAAAATAAAAAAGTGATCATTAAAAATATTACTTTAGAAATCCTGGTGTTTCATTGTGGGGGGACATGATAAAAACGTTCTGGTATTAGACAGTGGTGATGATGGCGTAACCTTCTGCAAATAAACTAAACACCATTGAATTGTACAGTTTAAAAGGCTGAATTTTATAGTGTGTGAATTGTATATTAATGAAAAGAAACAAAAAGAGTTCCTTCTGACCACACACATAAAAAAACATATGTGATGTGTTCATCTTCATTCAACTTCATGTCAGTGGAATGTTACTGGAATTGGTCTAAACTAAGTTTTATAGAGGTTGGTAGTAAATACTATATTCCATTGCTTTATGAATAAACACATGGATTAAAAGAATCAGAATAAGTGCCCACGGAGAAAGGTGGCTTAAATCCATATATATGAAGGCATATATCTAAAAGGAAATGATGCGTAATAATTTTGTTTTGCACATAGAAAGGTTAGAAAACAGATTCCTTAAATGTTAATGGGGAAACCTGGACAAGGATGACAATTACAAAATGAAACCATTCTCTTCTGGATAATAACATGCATTTCTAGTAACCACAAATAAATATCATGAAAGGGGCTGTTGTAAGCAGGAACCACCGCCAAGAGGGCAGGCTAGAGACAGAATCTTTCAATACTGCAGATGAGCCCTTTGTGCTGATCATCTCCGTTTATCAGCAAGGTTCTTAGCCACTGAGTTGAGTATCCATCCCAGTTAAGTCACATCTAGATTCGAGTTCCCTTTAGGTTACATAATGTACATGTTCAAATGTCTCTTATGAGAATATTTTGATGTTTACTTTTCCCCTCAAACTCCTGGGCACACATTGTAAATCTGCATCAATATCTTAAAGGACGAAGGAGAGATTCAAATGTAAGTTGCAGTACTCAGAATTAATTATAACATTTTCCCTTTCCTTCCTCCTCTTTCTTCTTCTTCTTTTTCCTTAATTTACTTTTCTCCCTCACTCAATTCTGTAACGTCACGGGATATTGAGGGTCCTTTCACCCCACCCCCACTCCTATCAAACACTGATGGTCAAAGTTTTCTGAATTGGTCTCCACTTAAGACTCACCAGATTAGCTGAAGCCTTCATTCCTCTGTGAAAAGCGGAGCATCTAACAACCTCTAACTAAAATGTTCCAGGTGTCTGTCAGTACGTGTGGCCCTTCTGCTCTCACGAGTTGACTTGTCAGTTGTGTGTATGTTCTCAGATCTGTTTTGCCAGTTAGTATTGAGATTGTGTAATTTAATTAGAGATTTCCTAAATCCAAGAAATATTAGTCTAACAAGAAAAAGTTACTATTTCTATCAATAGCAGGTCAAATACTCTTGCTTCCAAAAGAAAAAGAAAATAAATATTGTTGAAGTACATATGGACAAGGCAATTGTAAGCGATTAGTACACAACACGAAAAATTTAGAGGGATTCTATATTTGGAATGCTTCTCATGTTTCCCGATGAACTGTCTCTACATTAAAGATACTGGAACTGGAAATCAGAAAGTTTGTATTATCAGTGTGATTTAGGGAGAACTCCAATCAGTGAATCTACATGCAAAGAAAAAACCATCATACAACATTAAAATTTTGGTGACTGTTTTAATTAAAATAAAATGCTTAAGCCATATTTTTTATGATTTCTTCATTTAATTGACTTTTAAAATTAACTATTGAGCTATAGGTCCTAATTGAGTTGGAGTAGAGAATATACATTTTTACTACTACTATTATTTTTCTACCACTGTTACTGCTACTAGTACGATAATTAAGGAAAAGAATGCCAAGTACTCAATTTAACTGAATGTCTTAATTTCTGTTAAGGTATTTGATAATGGAAGCTTCTGTTGGTGAGAAGTCAGCTAATAAAGAGATAATTTGAGAAAAAGAGTCACTTTAGGGAGGTCTCCTGATGGGCCTGAGAGCAGACGGAAGGACTTTATTTTTTTGACACAGAGTCTCACTATGTTGCCCTTGGTGGAGTGCCGTGGTGTCACAGCTCACAGCAACCTCAAACTCTTAGGCTTACACGATTCTCTTGGCTCAGCCTCCCAAGTAGCTGGGACTACAGGTGCCCGCTACAACACCTGGCTATTTTTTTGTTGTAGTTGTCATTGTTGTTTGGCAGGCCTGGGCTGGGTTCGAATCCGCCATCCCTGGTGTATGTGGCCGATGCCCTAACCAATGAGCTATGGGCGCCAAGTCAGACTGAAGGACTTTAGCCAGTTAGAAATCATCATCAGGGCATTAAGCACATGAAAATGGATGAAAGGACATAACTGATGGGAGAAGAGATGAAAAGAAAAAGGAGGCAGAAGAATGCTCAAGTCAGTCTTCACTTGGGCATTTGACCTGGTGGCAGCTCTATACCACTCAGGAATGTAGAATTGTACACTTCACTGCTATAGGCTAGCAGTGCCCAGAAGTGTACATTACAAGAAGGATGGCCCCCTAAAGGGAAAGTCACAAGACATAGAAAAGGTGAATATAGGTACTGTGCCATTTAAATAGCTATAAAATTGGGTTTGACTACATTTCACATATTAGAGCCTTTAAGATTGCATACATAAATTTATATTTAAATTATTCAACAGTATACCTAAAATCTCAAAATGTACAACTAACTCTGAGCCATATGATGTGTTTTTTAAATGACACCAGGATTGCATTAGATTTTATTCTAGTTTGGAAGCAGTAAGAGAGAAAACATTGAAGGGAGCCATTATGATGTGGGTTTTCTTTGAATCACTTAAACATCTGGAATATGTTCCCCATGAAAGAGCAAACCAAGTCTAATTTTATTATGACTAGTTTCACGCAGGCAGAATTTTCACTTCATTAAATGTTGTCTTATTATAGATGTAAAAGTACTGATTTAGAATGATATATAAGTCTGCTACGTCAAGTTTCCCCTCTTTGTATAAAATTAAATTGCCTGTAAGATCTTTGCTTATCTTTATGTGGTTAAGGATCTGTTCAAATACATATTTAAAATGACAGTCATCAACTACTTTTGTAACAAAAGAAAGAAACTGTCTGTGAAGAGGGGACATTATTTTGGGGGGAGCAATTTTGACTTGAGAGTTCAGAGACCATCCCTACTGCAGAGTACAGAAGGTCAGTTGGGAAGACTAAAAGAGCAAGTTGAGGGAATTTCACTTTGAGGCCTTCTATTTTCTCTGGGAACTAGGAAGCAATAGACCTGGCATCATGTGCAATCCCTGGCTTACTGGGCAGTGTATGGAGCAGTGTATGGTGTGCAAGGAATATTCACGGCATGGAAAAGAATGAAAGGGAAGTAGAAACATTTAAATTCATCGTGATAGAGACTGCGAGAGGGAGTTGACCTAAGAAATGTGGTGAGGTTGCCAGACAGTGTTGAGAACTCATTGGAGGCTGAGGATGAAAATTTTTGGCAAGATCAATCTGTCCAAATTTCTCCCTTTCTCCAACAGCATTTCATGTAAGCATGGAGAAAACAGGTGATTCAGATTTGGGGTTTTGTCAGATGATTGTGGTGCACATACTCAGGGATAAGGGAGTTTCAATGTGATTGAAAATCAGATTGTAGAATCTGAAGTGGATTAGAATGAAAGCGAAGCAAAGTGAAGCTTTGTAGATGGAGAGAAAGCAAAGGCGTCAACTGTGAAGGTTTAGATAATCCAAGAAAGCAGGAGCAGCTCACAAGCAAGTGAGAGGGAGATAAAAGTCTGTGATGTTCAAATTAGTTCTGCCAGATTTGCCATTTATGAGTTTATTTATAAATGATTTGCATGATATATATTGCTTTCTTTATATATAAATGGTGCTCCTTAGGGATAGCAATCATTCCTTCAGAAATGTTTTTTTTGTTTGTTTGTTTTTTTGAGACAGAGTGTCACTATGTCACCCTGGGTAGAGTGCTGTGGCATTACAGCTCACAGCAACCTCAAACTCTTGGGCTTAAATGATTCGATTGCCTCAGACTCCCAAGTAGCTGGAACTACAGGCACCCACCACAGTGCCTGGCTAGTTTTTGTTGCAGCTGCCATTGTTGTTTAGCTGGCCCAGGCCAGGTTTGAACCTACCAGCCTCGATGTATGTGGCTGGCGCTGTAACCACTATGCTACGAGCACTGAGCCTGAAATCTCTCTCTCTCTTTTTCTTTTTTTTTTTTTTTTTTTTTTTTTGGGACAGTTTCACTCTGTTGTCCTGGGTAGCATGCCATGGAGTCACAGCTCATGGCAACCTCAAACTCTTGGGCTTGAGCAATCCTCCTGCCTCAGCCTCCTGAGTAGCTGGGCTATAGGCGTTCACCACCACACTCAACTAGCTTTTCTATTTTTAGTAGAGATAGGGTCTCGCTTTTGCTCTGGATGGTCTCGAACTCCTGAGCTCAAATGGTCCTCCTGCCTCAGTCTTCCAGAGTCCCCCTGAAATCTTAACCTGCCAATCCACAGAAGTCCCATTTCACTTACAAAGAATTCTAAATTAGGGTGCAACAGTGAAGTGTCATTCTAGGGCTACATAGGCAGTGTAGAGAAATTTACATGACAAATATTACTTAAGCAGTGATTAACTGAATTTCTCTCTACAATAAAACCTTATCGAACAAATGCTTGTGAACCAAGACTCTTGAAAAGTAGCCTAAAAAGAGGAGGTTGTAGGAAATGTCTTAGGATTCTTCATGCTGGGCCAGTCATGATAAACTGAGAAGGAAGGAAATAAAAATCATATCCTGCACATATAGGTGTTCAGTGCTTGTCTTGAGGCTCAGGGAAACCCTCACAGAAAACACTTAGCCAGGAATTGGGGGCAGGCAAGGCCTAGCTATGTTGTGTAGCTTCCTCATTTCTAGGTAGGTATATCATCTTGATAGGGCCAAGACAGTCGAGGACCATATCCTACTTTGTCCAGAGGATCAGAGTCCTACTGGAATCTCTAAAATACCTGGGGGAATGGGCTACTGAACAGCAGGACCACTTACAAAGAAACCCAAGATGAGGTGTAAGCAAGCCTTTCACAAAATGCATCAGGCTTGGAGACTTCCATTTTTACCTGTAATTCTTGGCTTTTTACTTGGTTTGCTGCCTGGTTGGGTGCCTAGAATATAGGTATAGTTTTTGTTTTATATACCTACTGCCTTAGGCTAGGTTTTCAAGAAACAGTTTGAACACTCCGTAGAGAAGGGGAGTGAGAAAAAGCAGGAAGGCAGGGGAAGAAAACTAAGTAAGTGGCTAAGCTCAGGAGTTCGAGACCAGCCTGAGCAAGAGTGAGACCTTGTCTCTAAAAATAGCTGAGTGTTGTGGCAGGCACCTGTAGTCCCACCTACTCAGGAGGCCGAGGCAAGAGGATCATTTGAGCCCAAGAGTTTGAGGCTGCTGTGAGCTAAGACACCATGGCACTCTACTGAGGGCCACAAAGTGAGACTCTGCCTCCAGAAAAAGAAAAGAAAAGAAAACTAAGTAAGGACATGGTCTCGCCTGGAGACTAGTATCAGCCTGGTCCATGGGAAGTGATGAAGCACAAATTATAGCATAGCAGGTCCCATGTTGAGACAAAGGGATTGGCCTTTTGTGCCCCTGATGGGGGGAAGGAGTGGTGTAATATTCCAGTAAAGGTGGGTTGTTTTATACTGAGGAAGGTTTCCTGGAAAGGGGTGCCCCTACGAGTCTTTAACAGCCAACACTTAGAGTTGTAGGCTGATAGGTGCACCAGCTTAGGGAAAGAATCTGGCTGGGACACCAATAGCATCCACTACATAGACTGACTTCATCTGCTTTCCCAATCCCCTTTACCCTTGAACTTCAGATGTTAGGCACTTATTTTTTGGTGTTGTTTCAAGAAACTTCTTATGTGAATTCTCATTACTAACACTATGAGGCTGTCTCATAGCTCTCCAATGAAACTGGGACACATTACCTTTTCCATAAAGTTGAGTCCCTGATTTCAATTTCAGAGGGACTGTGTGGAACTCAGATACTTCGCCTTTAGTATCACTTATGCCTGTGGTAGAGACATTCTTGACAATAAATTATGCTATTGAAACATGTACTGTTTTTAAATAGAGATGATGCACAATTGCATTCCATTCCAGGACCAGTTTTTATTGTGGTAGCCTGAAGGCAAAGTATCAGACAGTGTCTTTTCATTGTCTTCCTTGCACTCAGTTTTCAGGACAATTCTTAAAAACGTTCATATTTGGGCAAGATCACTTTTGACGAGTAAACAGAATAAGGACATAAATAATGAAACAGACTCAGAACTAATGACCTAGATGTAGCATAATCAGGACAACATGAGGCTAAGTTAAAAAAATTTTTTTTAGAAGGACAATGTGAAGTTTGTAGGCAAGAAGAAATGTAGGGGTTTTATTTCCCAAGCAATTATCAGTAATTATATTCTAACTATGGTTTCCTCTCAGACTCAACACACTTCCAATTTATGGCATTAAAAACGAGTAATTAATTGCTTTTTTTTAATATAAAGAACCTACATATTTTTATGAAAAGTGACCTGTTTTTTTTCACATGATCTAAAATGAATGTGTACCCAAACATAAAAACATGAATTCTTTTTAACATTCACCTCTTTAAACTGATTATAATTCTTCATCTTTTGGGACACTGCTTTCACTGTGAACATTATAACGCCAATGCTTTTAAAATAAAAGCTGAATTATATCTTGATCATATTAATAGTATCTATATTCTTTGTATTTTTGAACACACACTCCATGTGTGTTCATTTTATCTTCCAACATATAATTTGGAAATGGGGACTAGGTTAGCATTGATCACAGAGGTAAGGCTTTTACTCTTAAGAACAAATTGAGCACAGAGACAGCAACTGATATTTTGTAAACCATACACCTGGTAAGGGGTTAATAACTAAAATACACAAGGAAATTGTATAACTCAGCAGTGAAAAAACCCAAAAAACCAAAACCACAAATCACCCAATTTAAAAACGTGCAAAGATTTGAATAGAAGTTTCTCCACAGAGGACACACGAATGAGTAGTCAGATTCACATAGACAGGAAATTGAATGGTGGTTGTGAGGGATTGGGGTAGGGAGAAGTATTATTTAATGGGTGGAGTTTCAGTTTTGCACGATTAGAAAGAGTTCTGGAGAGGGATGGTGGTGATGGCTGCACAACGTATTTAATGCCACAGAACTGTACAAGTAAAAATAGCTAAGACAGTATATTTTAGGTAATTTGTATTTGTAAAAAAATAAAAATAAATAAAACATTAAAAAAGAATTAGTTACTTTAATTTCCTTGGGAACTTGTTTCTATAAGCCTAACTCTGATTGCTAATCATTTTCCCTTTTCAGAAAAGCAAACAAATGAACAAAAAAACCCTCAAACCCAAAAACATTTCAAGCTTTCCATAGCTTTCTAATGACACAGTTAAAACAAATAAAAAGGTAGCTCATGAGTGTTTTAAAGTGGCTAAATGCAAAATATGTACAATTAAAATAAAAAGGTTTCTAATGAGTATAAATAAATCATTTAAGCAAACTGTGCTTTAGGCTGTTAAGGAAACAGAGAAATCCAATATTTTCTTTCCGAGAAATTTTAATTATATGTGACAAAACATAAAGCAAAATGTCAGTTAATGAAATCTATTAACTCCTTTAGAAATAAGTAATAATCCATAAACCATTAAAAACACCAACCACAGGGACATAGATCTTAAAATTCATGAGTTATTTTAGATGGATTAAGTTTCCATTTAACAAGGCTTTTGGATTTGCAAATATTTCTTAGTCTGTTCTATATTTGTTACTACCATTACCCTTGAGTAGAGGTATTGTCTTGCTTTCTCTCCCTCCCTTACATGCATTAAAGCTGAAAACATCGGTGTAAGACAGTGATTCTCCAACAATAAACGTGCATCATAATTATGTGAGGGCTTGTTAACACAGAGCTTGCTGGGTCCTACTTAGTATTTTTCATTCAGTAGGTTCAAGGTGGACCTGAGAATTCGGCATTTTTAACAAGAACTCAGATGTTGAATTCCTAGAACAAACCAAGCTTATTCTTGACTTACAACTACAACTCTCAGGTATTGTTGTGCTCACTCCATGAAGTTTTACATTTCCACTCTCTGTCGACTAGCACCTGTTTGTGTACTTCAGATCTCAGTTAAATGTGACCACTAAAGTGATCCCATCCCCGGTTTCCCTATCTGAAAGTAAACACCCTTTTATTTATTTTACTCTCAGTACACTATTTTCCTTCTTAACATTGATTACAATTTGCATGTACATATGTATTTATTTATACATATTTATTCATTAATTTTCTGTCCCTGCCTGAGACTTGAAAATTCATTAAGTCAGTTCTATATTATGTTTTTTTCACTCATATATGCCTGAACCTAGTATACTGTAATCCCTCAATACATGTTTTTGTTAAAAAAAGGCAGTCAAGACTCTACTATAAATCGATAGTGATCAAAACAGCATGGTATTGGCACAAAAACAGAGAGATAGACGTTTGGAACAGAATAGAGAACCAAGAGATGAATCCAGCTACCTACCGTTACTTGATCTTTGACAAGCCAATGAA
>CAUYRH010000453.1:0-10800 GCA_963574655.1 Perodicticus potto
AGGAGGAGACGGGGAAAGACCGGGAGAGGAACGGAGAGAGCTTCTTTCTCCCCACCTGAATTCTCTCCCTCTACCAGGAGCTTTAGTGTTTTCTGTATTCCTTTCTGTAAATCAATTCTGTCTTACCACTGAGGGGTGGGGTGGGGGGAAATAATGTAATGAAGAATAATAAAATACATTTATTTAAAAAAAAAAAGAAAATGGGTTATGGAAAAGCTGTATGTCCTGTTCACGGAGATGAAGCTCTTTAAATCTAAATTGGAACTCCTTTTGCAACTTTTCCAGTGAATCCACACATGTTTTGTTTGGGAATGCAACCGATTGTTTTTCTGCTAACAGATTTTGCGGCCCGGGATGAGTCCACTGCTAAACAGGACAGGCGGTGGAGGCAAAAACACCCGGCGGGCCGGATAAACTTCCTCGGCGGGCCGCATGTGGCCCACGGGCCGTAGTTTGAGGACCCCTGGTTTAGAGAATATAATTGAATAAGTTTCAGAATAGAGAGGTGCTCTGAGAGCCCTCACCAACTGTTTGGGATCAGAGAGGATGCGACAATCGTCTCAACATCCTGTGCTCAGCCTGTCTGGGCAGTCTAATTGAAAACAACATCCATGGAGCACATTGAAATCGCTTCTGCTCTATGGTACTGGAAGCAGTGAACTCTGCCTCGTCCTGAAAAGCAGCATTGCAAATGAAAACACACAGCTATGGTTTCTTTGATCCCATCCACGTAATAGCCTCCAGGTGAGTTCATGAGGTGCTCACACCCCTTCTTTGGGGGGAGGGTCCCCACTGCTGAGGAGAGACATGCAGGGCGTGGGTGGGACTGAGGGTGCAGGCAGCAGACTGAGCTCCACTTTTACTTTCACCTCTGCTGTGGCTGAAATACCAGCACCTGCTCCTTATTCCAGAAGTGCCAGGACTGGGTGGCGCCTGTAGCTCAAAAGGGTAGGGTGCTGACCCCATATGCTGGAGGTGGTGGGTTCAAACCCAGCCCCGGCCAAAAACTGCAAAAAAAAAAAAAAAAGTGCCAGGACTCAGCCTCCATGTTCATCATGTGTGAATGGATTTGTATAATGTACATTTGCGCAGAGGAAAAGACTAAAAGGACACATGTCAGAATGTGGTTAATGTTAGCTGGCCGCTGAATTCTTACTATGGGTCAAGTGCTTTATTTTTTATTTTTTTATTTCAGGTTAATGTGAGGGTATAACCAAACAGGTCAAAATATTTGGATCTGTTAGGTAGAGTCCCTCTTGTGGTTAAGAACCTGCCCTCAAAATGTGTGCCAAACACCCCCACACCACGCCCACTCAGTGGGAGCACCCCACTTTCCCTCTCCCTCTTCCTCATTCCCTCTCCCCCAACTTGAATTGAAAGGAGTTTTTCTCCCATGTGGGCAGGCATCAGATCATCTACTGGCTTCACATTGGTACTGAGTACGTTGGATCCTTGCTTTTCCATTCTTGTGATGCTTCACTAAGAAGAATGTGTTTCGGGCAGCGCCTGTGGCTCAGTGGGCAGGGCACTGGCCCCATATACCGAGGGTGGCAGGTTCAAGCCCAGCCCCAGCCAAACTGTAACAGAAAAATAGCCGGGCGTTATGGTGGGTGCCTGTGGTCCCAGCTACTCAGGAGGCTGAGGCAAGGGAATCGCCTAAGCCCAGGAGTTGGAGGTTGCTGTGAGCTGTGTGACGCCATGGCACTCTACGGTGGGCGGTAAAGTGAGACTCTGTCTCTACAAGAAAAAAAAAAAAAGAATGTGTTTCAACTCCACTCAGGTTAATACAAAAGGTGTGAGGTCATCATCTTTTTCTATGGCTGAATAGTATATGGATCAAGTGCTTTGTAAGTGTTATTTCATTTAATCCTCATAACAGATAAATGTGGCTAAGTATTCTCCCCATTTATAGATGGACAAAACGAAGCCTCATTATGTGGCGCTGCTTCCCTGAGATGGTACAGTTGTAGGGAATGAGCTTGGCCATTGACTCTGGCCCAGGCTGCCACAGAACCTCCTCCACTAAGATACTGGGAGACTTTTACTCTCTGGGTGAAGGAATGTTGGGTGGCTCAATGTTTTCTTCTTTATCCAGATGTTCTAAATTTTGAATTAAGGAGAGAGTGCATGATGGAAATGTCTCTGCCTTTTCCCATTCCTTCAGAACCATTCTGAGACCTGGCTCAGCTTCTCCTGCAGCTTCCTTCTCAATGGTGATGACACCTTTTCGGATGAGAGTCAGGACCCCGAAGGAATCGTGACAAGCAAGGCAGGTCAAGGTAGGAGAGTGGCTGAGTTACCTCAGTTATTCAGAATATACATGTAAGATTTAAAAGAGCTGGAGTTGCCAGGCGTAGTGGCTCACGCCTGTAATCCTAGCACTCTGGGAGGCCGAGGCAGGTGGATCGCCTGAGCTCACGGGTTTGACACCAGCTTGAGCCAGAGCGAGACCTCTGAAAAGAGCCAGGCATTGTGGTGGGCACCTGTCCTAGCTACTTGGGAGGCTGAGGCAAGAGGATTACTTAAGCCCAAGAGTTTGAGGTTGCTATGAGCTATGACACTATGGCACTCTACCCAGAGTGACAAAGTGAAACTGTCTCCAAAAAAAAAAAAAATATATATATATATATAAAATATATAATATATAAAATATATGAATAAATAAATAAATAAATAAAAGACCTGGAGTTCAGTGTTAGATATCATTCCCATTGATATCTAAAAGGTAGGAAAGGAGATGTGGGCTTAGATGTAGATGAAAAGTGAAATCCCTGTAGGCAAATGCAGGTGTAACTCTACAGCAACAAATCTGAAAACTTAGACAAAGTGTTGAAGCATAAATAGCTGCAATAGGAAAGGAAAAACTTGAATCCATCAGTACAGTGAACTTACATACAAAGCCTGATAAATGTAGTACAAAAGGAAAAACTAGAGAACTTAACCTGTGAATAGAGACACCAACACATCCTCACATATTAGGGATAAACCCTTCGGGAATTTATCATTCCTTTGATATAATGCTAATATTTTATTTAGACTTCTTCTGTATTCATCAACGGATTAAAGGAGAAAAATCCGATCAATAGAGGTTGACAAATGATCCGATAAAATTCAGCAGCCCTCCTAATAAAATTCCTAAGAAGAATTGGCTTCTGCTCTCAGCCTCTTCCCTCAAATTTTAGAAGCAGGAAAGAGAGAGATAGAGAGAGAGAGACAGAGGAGTGTAGGGGAAATAGAGTGCATAAGCCTCCTCCCAAGGCAGATAACCAAGCCCTGCTGTGGCACACACAAAAATGAAAGGGAAAACTGTCACGGGGCACGGGGCTGAGTTCCTCCTAAGGGAGGTCACATATTCACATGCTGATGGACATGAAGACTCTCCAGTTACACTGATGTGCTTCCTCAGCCTTTTTTCTGTGCAAATCCCAAAGTGCTCTGATGCACGTGGCTTTCCAGGGAGGCCCATGGGACTGAGATGAGATGGGCCCAGGACCCTGTTTCCAGGTGCCTAATACCCTGAACACAGCACAGGATCTCATCTGGATCTCTGCAGGGCCAGGTCTCCGGTGACGCTTTCTATAATCCTCCCCCAGCTCTGCCACTCAGGGTCCAGCACATCTTTAAACCGTCTTTCTTCCCACGACCATTGATTCTGGAAGGGAAAGAATCTCAAAGCCACAGCTCAATGTTGCAGCTCAGTTTTCATGCAGAGCTTGGCTTCTTAGGCAAGGCTTGAGTCCTCTTTCTTCTCATGTCTGTTATCCCTTTTCTTGTATCTTTGTTGGCTCTGTTCTTCTCTCCAGGAAAAAATTAGGTCTATGGATGAAACATGAAAAATCTCAAAGACAGGCATGGGAACAAGGCCCAAAGGCGTGCCTTTCTAATCTCCTTCTCAAGTAACCTTCCCAGCCTTGGGGGACATGGATGAAGTCTCCCTTAGTGCCTTGCACTACGTAGTTGCTCAATAAACACATTATTTGCCCTCCCCCATACTGCACGCGAGAAGCCGTGCATGAACTCGCTTGCCTCGTTTGCGTGTTAGTGTGGGCTCGGTTATGCAGTGCGCTCCCAGCACTACTCATCTGTCAGAAAAGGTCTGCTTCCGTTCTCAGACTCCTGAGGCCCTGACCGAACGAGATGAGGGCAGATATCTTTTGGAGGCCTGGGGAGCGGGGAGAAAGAGGTGGATCCAAAGAAGCCCTGCCACAGAGAAGGGTGGAGGCAATGGAGTCAGGAAAGGAGAAGGAGAGCCATTCAAAGAAATTCGGGAGACCTCAAGACAGCCAGTGATGATGGCAACAGTAATAACAAGAAGACTGCCACTGGGGAAGGACTTGGGGAGTGAATCATTTTCCTTCTTGTACTGCAGGGGATGTTTATGGGTTGCCTTTTATTTTGGGGTGCTCAGGATCAGGAATAGCGGGAAGGAATCATTAGGACAATGCCACATGCTGTCACCCCAGTTCGGGGCTGTCATGCCTGGGCTGCTATGTCTCTCAATAGGAGATTAGCTGGATAGAACAGGTGGAAAGTCCCTGAAGACACAAGGCAGGTGGCCTCGTCCAGCCAGCTGGGAAGGAGCAAGGGAGAGAAGGTTTAGGGGAGGCCGGGCAGCAGAGTAGTTCACTATTACAGAACCAGAGAAACAGGCCTAGCCAGAGCCCCGAGCCCTGGCCCAAGTCCTTCTAACCCCTCTCGAAGCTGGCCTGGGGAAATGGGTTCATGGCTAGCTCCAGCGCAGGTCAGCAGCTTAGGGTCAGGGTGGGTTTCAGGTTAGACTGCCTGTTTTCCTGCTCTGGAAACCAGCAAGGCTGAGTGGCCTCCAGACCTGCAGAGTTCAGGCCCATCTCCTCCAAGATGCCTTCTGGGCTCCCCCGACCTATGGCTTCCTGTGCATCTGTCTTTGTGACCCAGTGTAAGCTGCTTCTGGATAGAGCCTGATATCCATCCCAGTTTTGGCATCTCCAGCACGTAGCAAGGTGTCTCTTACATAGGTGGAACCTCAGGGAATGTTGAGAACCAGTTCTGGGGTCAGACAGACTTGTGGACACACCCGACATCTGTGCCAATCAGCTGCGTGGCCGTGGGTCAGAGGCATTCTCAGAGCCTCCGTTTGCTCAGCTGTATGCTGGTGACAAACGCCTCTTAGCTGTGAGGATGGAATGAAGTAGCACGTGGAAGGCGTAGCCAGGGCCAGACATGCCCGATGGCCACCAAGTCTGCAAACAGTTCATATCACTCTGTCTCATGTTGTAATACAGTATGAATAGATCATTCCTCATGTTTAGCTGTGTTTGCAGACTTGATGGCACTCTGTTGAAGGCCCTCAATCCACGGTCTTCATTCATAGTGGCAACCTGGGACAGCAGATGCCTGCATGCTTGCGCTTCTCAGGGCCCAGATTTCCCTCGGTCATTTCCCTTCAAGGACAGCCCAGCCAGTCCCCTACATTTAGGAAGAGCTGCCTCCCAGGTCTGATTCTGATGACCAGAGAAGGAGCTCAGAGGCAGGCTGTGCCATGGGGGTGCCCTGGGAAAAGTCATTTCAGGACATCAGCTGTTGTGTGGGGTAAGGCACAAGCATCTGTTAGCAACCAATGAAGCATCTGTTACTGACAGGCTGCCTTCAAGACCCCAGGAGTCAACATTTGGACCTAACTGCCCGCCACACACAGAGATTTTAAATATTCAAGAGAATCAGAAAAGTGGGCAGACTATTGGTGTCTGCTAAATTATTAACCCAACCATTCTGCAAACTTGTATGGAGCACCTACTGTGCTCAGGGAAGTGTGCCGCAAGCAGACACCAAGCTCTACAGATGGTCCCTGTCCTCAGGGAGTATAAATCTGGGGGGCTTTGGAGGGAGGGTGAGGAATGGTAGGAGACGGTACCCAGAACGGCCTAAGCTGGAGAATCTTGCAGGAGGAAAGGACACCTGGACCTGGGGGGGGGGTACCCGGCTTGATTTAATTCTTCATACTTACATGGAAACATCACACTTGGGATGAACTGCGAGCATATTGGTGGGGGTGGCGGCGGCATATTAATAGTCTATAAATGAGCTCCCTAGTTTGGGCTTCTAGAGCAAGGGTTGGCGAACTTTTTCTATAAAAAACTAGACAGTAAATATGCTCTTTCCTCATCCTTTGGTCATCTTCCTTCTTTTTACAGCCTTTAAAAATTGTGAAAACCACTCTTAGCTCACAGGCTGTACAAAAGCAGGCCAAGCGCTGCATTTGGCCTGCAGTGGCAGTTTTCCAGCTACTGTCCTAGAGAATTACCAGAAGCCTGGAATCATTATTCTGCACACTAACTTAGCCTCTGGTTTGGAGTGCAGGCACCACCCTATGCGCTGTGCACTTTGCTGGCATTATCATACGTAAGTCTCACACCACCCCAAGAGTGAGGTACAATTACTGCACCTTTTGTAGGTGGGCACTGGAAGCTCAGAGAGGTTAAGTGGCTTTCTCAAGGGCACTGGGCTGGGAAGTGGTGGAGGCTGGATTTGAATCCAGGTCTAGCTGATTCTAGCATCCATGTTCTCAGCCAGCATCATGCCGCCCTCTGCGCTGCCTTGTGAGGCACGAGGAGGCTGGGACAGTGCTTTTCCTTCCAGGGGCTCCAGGAAACTTCCATATAAATAACTGAAAAATGCAGAAGGAGCGGAAGTGAGGAGAAGAGACCTTGGATAGGCACCAGTCTTGGCTTTCCAGGGACTTCCTTTTATTCCCAGTCCCTCTGTAATTCTTCAGCTCCCCTCCCCACCCCCAGCTATGACAGAGGGCCCTTTTCAGGTACTCTGAGGAACCTCTGAGGCCCTTAATTAAATAACAGTCTGGATGTATTTATTCATATGATATACGTATGGCTCCATTCCGACAAGAATCTCGCATGTGTAAAAAAAAGGCGTACAATTATTCTTTCTTCAGAAAGAATGGATAATAGCTACTAGCTCTAAGAACATACTTCAGAAGTTTTTGTATCATTTTCAAATTCAGAGAAGAAACAAAAATGCAGAGAAGAAAACAAATACATTTATTATTTCCTAGAATGAATTACTTGGTAGTTCAAAAAAAAAAAAAAAAAAAAAAACCAGTAAACTAAAACACACACATGAAAGAAAGGGGCTGATTTCTGGATTGTTTTCCCTAAGATAGGCCTTGCCCGGGTAGAGGCTGCAGAGGGACAGTCACTGCCATGCAGGCGTGATGCAGGCACGTGAGGAGATGTTTGCCACCTGAGCACAGAGTGAGGAATTAAGGGGTGTTGGGGGCTGCTGTTATCGCCCTAAATTCACGCAGTTGGAACGAGCCGAAGTCATGAACAACAGCTGGGGCTTCCTCGGCAGGATGGTGGGAATAGCTGACTGGGGCCGAGTCCTGGCTCCAGGGCGGGAAACGTACAACAGGGCCTAACACCACCAAGCACATGTGGGCTTGGGGTGGGGTGGGTGGGGGAGAAGAGTGTCGGGAAAACTCATTTTTTAAAATGAGAAACAGACCGAGAAAGCTGCACCACATCCACGCCAGGCTCTTTCTTAGGGGATCTCATGCCCGATAAGAGCAGTTTGAGGGTCGCTCAGGGACGCACAACTCCGCGGTGCTGACAGTTTGCTCCACAGACCCTTGGGTGGCCCTGAGACTCTTTCAGGAGGCTGAGAGGTCACATCTATTTTCATAATGACACTGTGTCTGTGTGGACATTTGCATTGCCGCTGCAAGAGCATAAGTGGGTATAAAACCACCGGTGCCACAGCATGAATCAGGCTGGGGCCCTGGACGGTGCCAGCAGCCGAGTGGCCTCATCTTGGCTGTCGTCACTGCTGTGTACCGACCAGACAGAAAAGGAAGAGAGTGGCAGTGTCAGTCAAGAATGCCCTTGATGAAGTGGTGAAATGATTAATCCCTTCAAATCTCAGGAGTGAGCAGGAGTCCTGTTAGCATTCTGTGTGATGAAAGGGGCTGTCCAAGGGGATGTTCTTTGGCTGCAGTGATCATCTCAGTCACCTTGGTCACCTTGAAGAAAAGCACTTGTGCAGCTGTTCAAGTTCAAGCTAAAATAGCTGCTTCTTTTTTTTTTTAGGCAGAGTCTCACTTTGTCACCTTTGCTAGAGTGCTGTGGCATCATAGCTCACAGCAACCTCAAACTCTTGAGCTCAACTGATACTCTTGCCTCAGCCTCCCAAGTAGCTGGGGCTACAGGCACCTGCCACACTTGGCTAGTTTTCTACGTTTAGTAGAGGCAGGGGTCTCACTCTTGCTCAGGCCGGTCTGGAACTCCTGAGCCAAGCAAGCCACCCTTCCTGGCCTCCCAGAGTGCTAGGATTATAGGCATGAGCCACTGTGTCCAGCTTTGAAAAGGCCGCTTTTTAATGGAAGACCATTTCTTAATCAAAAGATTGACATACGAACTCTGGTTCTTTTGACTTGGATTTGGCAAACGATATTCTGGCTATAGATGATGTGGAAGTGGATGTCCACTATCAGCCAAAATGGAGCGATGGGAAACGGAATTGCTTTCCTATCTTAAGCAACTTAAAAAAAAAGCCAAAATACAGAAAGCAATGCTCCTCAGACAAGGGATGATAGGCAGCTCAGAACAGTCACCCCAGCGAGAAGAGACACAAACCAGACATCCAACTACCATTGCTCGAGAGTATCCAGCCTGCAGTGCAGACAGGGGAGCTCAGACAGAGCCAGGGAGCACACTGAGTTGGGACAACAGTGAGAATTCAGGGAGGCCAAGGTGCGCGAACCCACAGGGCCCAGCCCCGGAGAGGCGAGAGCTCCCAGAGAGAGAAGGAGCCCTCCAGACAGCTCTTCAGCTGAGCGCCGAGGGAGGCCCGGAGGCTGTGCAGAAATCTCTGTCCCCATTAAAGGATGTAAGGCAGCAGCAGTGATTGTAGGCAGATGAGGTTTTACAAGGGAGCACTTAGAGTTCCATGACTTGATGTAGGTTTTTGTCCTTCACCCCTGAACCTGTCACTTCTCAGGCCCCAAATTAACCAACCAAGCTGTGGCTCGGGAAAGGAGGGGTGAGGGGAGAGGGCTCACAGAGGAAGGGGGTCCTCTCAGCCTGCATCTTACACTCTACAGCGGTGCTATCTGCAGAAGTGTCCTGAGGGTTGCGCTGGGGTGCCCTCACTCAGAGCCGGGGCTGGATTAAGGAAGTGCATGCTGTAGAGTCTCTCACTTTAAGTCCTGCGAGTAGCTTAGACATGTGCTCCTATGATGTGGGTTTTTGTAAAATGTATTGTATAATTATCGTTTTTTCTTCAAAGGGGCCCCAAACTTATGTAAGCTTCAGGGTTCATAGAGGAAACTGGATCCTCCTCTGCTAAGGAGGTTTCCCCCACCTAGAGCCCTGTCTGGAACTGTGCAACCACACCCTTCATCTAACACAAAAAAGACCAGCTGGTTTTCATTCATTCATCCTTCGAGCAAATGTGCTCTGAGTGTGTGTCATCTGCCTGCCCTGGCCAACTCCTGAATGGGGTAAGCACCATAGCTCTGGTCCTGCCTTTATGGATGGGGTGGTGGGGGGAGATGCCACCCAAATAGTGATATAACTAAGTGGCAAGTGCCCTGGAAGAGGGATGGGCATGGTGAGCAAGGACAGTAGGGCCTCCAATTCTAGGAAGGTGGGGGCTTCCTTGGAGAAGTGGCATTTAAGGGGAACCGTGACCAGGAGCGTGGCTGGCCTGGTGGAGGAGCAGTGCGGGGAGGGCCGACTTCCTGGCAGAGTGAGAGCCGTGTGCAGAGCTGGGGCTAGACGGCATTGGCAGGGTGTCAGCCCAAATTGCAGGCTCTTTTTATGTTTCTTTGTAATTCTGCTCACATCAAAGTCAAAATTGCCTGCATCTGGACAACTACTCCATCCAGGCCAATTAGAAATCCTGTTCTTGGAATGTCCGAGAGCACTTCACTACTTCCTCCCTACACACCGACCCCAGGGCTCAGCCAGAGCTGGTCCTGTTAGGAAAGTACAACCAAGTCAAGGACGGGTTGGCTGAAAGATGGACAACCACAGAGGTCACACCTCAGAGGGAATATCAGGAATTGGACCTTGCCAGGGAATGTCGGTGCAGAGTTTAGCATTGCTGCTAAGCCTCTACTAAAATGGAGCTGCGTGAGTGTACTTCCCGGGGGAGAGCTGCCTGCAAAGCCATTTTCTAGGGGCAGGCAGCTGCCCACTAAACCTCCTGCAACTTCCAGGACCTGAAAGGCCCACCCTTAAAGAAAGGCATCCTGTGGCATTCAGTCAGGCTATGGCAGTGCCCTCTGGGATCAGAGGAGGAAGGATGTGGGTGGGGGGAGGTGACGAGATCCTGCACTTAGTGAACACCTGCAGGTCTGCGATGGGCACTGAGCTGCTGGACGTTTGCAGATGTGTCATTCGTCTACCCTCACCCACACCTGGGTGACAGATCGCCTGGTGCAGTTGGTAAGGAGGGCCTCTTGGTTTGAACTTTAGCTTTCATCCACAGGGTTGCGCTCAGAGGTAATAATGTTCCTACATCCAAACATAACTGAGAAGCAACTTAGTTTCTGTTGTCCTTGAAAAACATCTAAATGGGGCGGCGCCTGCGGCTCATCGAGTAACACGCTGGCCCCATACACTGAAGGTGGCAGGTTCAAACCCAGCCTCGGCCGAAATGCAAAAAACAGAAAAATAGCCGGGCGTTGTGGCGGGCACCTGTAGTCCCAGCTACTCGGGAGGCTGAGGCAAGAGAATCGCCTAAGCCCAGGAGTTGGAGGTTGCTGTGAGCTGTGTGACGCCACGGGACTCTACCGAGGGCGAT
>CAUYRH010000454.1:0-14337 GCA_963574655.1 Perodicticus potto
TTATCAGCCATCCTAAATATACTTGAGAATGCTGATTACTAAGTATGGAATCACCTGGTTAGTCAGTGAGAATAAAACATTGAATTATTCACTGATTGTGCTGTAGTGTCCAAAAATTAGTGAGGCAAAGAAAAATGATACCCTAAACAACATATTGACAAGTTTAATTAAAACATTTTCCTTTATATTTTCCCTTTATGGTAATATATTTTCTCCAATTTCAATATCAGCTGTATCCAGATCAAGTAGAATGATATTGAAATATTTCTTCTTTTTTTATTGTTTATAAGATTTCTGGAATTGCTTGTCTTGTAAAATCATTGTGGTCTATGAGTTTACGATAGTTTGAACTTTGTTATTTCATTTAATTCATTGCTTAATTACTGTTTTCTTATGAATGATTATACTGTGGTTAATATGTTAGCATAGCAGTATTCCCAGATAGTTTTTTGTTTGTTGGGAGGTTGGGCTTTGGGGGGGCAGAGTTAATACTTTGCATGAAATATCTTACTTTATAACAGTGAAATTGATTTCTCTTTTGTCTTGTGTTTTTTTTGAGGTGAAATTTAAGTTTTTGTGTGAGTAGTACTTTTATACCTATCTTGAGTGTCTTGCTTGTACTGTATCACATCATACCTTTGTTTAATTCTTAATAAATTGTTCACTTGTTTAAAAAAAAAAAGAAAAATGATAAGAAAGATCCTAGGTGCATGTCACCTCTGACACACCATAAGTGGCATAACAATATGGTTTTCAGTACTTAGCGTACATGAGAACCAGCTGGAGACTGTTACAGCACCTGTTCTTGGGCTCCATTACAGAGTTTCTGGTTAAGTAGGCCTGGAACTGGAGGAGGAAGGAGCAATCCGAGAATTTGTATTTCTAAGAGGTTCACAAGCGATATTGTTGCGGCCGTTGTAGAGAACATGTTTGGAAAAAAACTGATACAAATCCAGAAGAGTACCAACATTAGAGATATAAGGAGACTATTCAAATTCTAGGTTTTTTGCTTATGCGTTAGCTTAATTCTTCTAATGAATATATAGGAAGAAATGCTGAACACTAGCATGAATTTAAGATTACATGAATTGCTATTTACTCACTTACTAAAGTAAAATGCCTGTAGTACACGTGTATTACATGAGCTTAACATGTTATAAATTTATTTCATGAACATCACTGAAATCTTGAAAAGGAACTGTGGTATATAGATAGAAAAAATTTTCTTTCCAATGAATTTCAAATAACCAATATGTGTCACCATGGGTCCAACTAATAATGGTTTTCTAATGTCACAGGTCTATCAATACCTTATCAATCAAGCTATAAATGCAGAAACAGTTGATAATTGGGGTTCAATTAAATTGGTATTAACATCAATTTAATAGGGTAAAGTAAAAAATGCTTGATATGCATAATTATATAATCTTACATTATTTACCATGACCTAAATGAATCAAACCAGAACAAATTCCCAAGACATTTTCTAGCCAACATCAGCTCTTCCTTAACTTATTTCCAACCAGAGTCAACCTACAGCTTTTCAACCAATCCAGAAGGACACACATTTTATGATGATACTGAATGACAAAGCTGAGGAGAAAAATCTAGATCTGTATTGTTTATTTTTTATGTTTTCAAGTTCATAATTTCAAATATGTATTGTGTAATGTACAAAAATAATTATTGGGACTAGAGGTGTACTAAAATAATACAGGGGAGGGGATGCTTTACTTGTTACTAGAACTACTGAAGTGTTTTAGCAAACTGGACCAGTGCATGAACTTATAGGAATTTCAAACTTAAAGGCAAAAGAGACTACGTGACATTGCTAGAAGCAGGTGCAACAAAGGGAGATTAGCACTGTATGACGGCTCTAGCTAAAATGTGGCAAGTAAGATGGACACAGCCCAGAGTGCGTTCAGGTGAGCTATGTACTAGTCCAGCAGATGATAGCCTGAGTGGAGTGCTACAGGTGGACTGGGAATAAAGAGGCTTCATTGAAGAAATGCCTAAAAAAAGTAACATTAGCAATTCATATGTCTTCAATATGAAAATAAAAGAAGGGTGCTATCTGGACAGGAAAAGCTAGACATTCAACTTGAGGTGAAGAACCTCTAAGACAAAGAAAAGGGTATTCAAGTAGGTGAGGGGTGGTATGGGGCAAGCTCATAAGAGACGTTGAGAGGAAGATGGAAATTTTCATGCTCTTTAAAAAGAATGCCAGTAAAAGAAATGAATGCAGAGGGGTACTTCTAAACAAGATAAGGAGAGGGCTCTAAGATTTTAAATGAAGTGGACTAGAAAATGCTAAAAACTGAGAAAGGATGGTGAGGGAGGTAGAAGGAAAGCATAGAAGTGCTAGATCCAGGAAGGCAGAGAGAACAAGTGTTTCAAGGATATAAATGGGAACAGTAAACAGTGTCAAATGCTTCAGAAAGATCCAAGAGAGATCAAAAATGCACAAAGTTTAAGAACAGGGTGGTAACGGGTGACTTTCAAAAAAACCGTGTTAGTAGAATAATTAGACCTGAATTCTGATCTGAGTAGGTGTGTTAGTTTTCTATTAAACAACTAACATATGTATTAGTTTTCTGTTGCTGTGGTAACAAATTCCTGGTATACACCAGCTTAAATAACACAAATTGATTATTGAAGAAATCCGGACAGAAGAGGCCAAAATGGCGGACTAAAAACAGCCCGCACAGAACTTTCAAGGAGAAGATGGAACTTTGCAGGTAGAAGCCGACTTCCCAATTGGACTTCTTGGAGGGAAGATTGGAAGTGGCATCCACACTTGGGGAAAAAACAGAGAGAACCTGGGGCTCCAGGCTCCACTCACAAATACTGTGACTCCCATGGGGGAGCCCCACCACTGGCCTCTGCACTGCTCAGGGAGCCGATGTGAAGGGAGCTGTTCTGAGACCGTGCTGCGATATTGCTCTTCAGAATGCACGGGACAGATACTTGCTTCCAGGCCAGGGTTGTTGAATCTGATGCCATTCTGAGCTCTTGGGTCTAGAGTGCCAGGTCTACACAGAAATCAGCTGCACCTGACTCTCCATCACCCCGGAAGCCGGACAGGGAACAGGGAGAACAGACATTCCTGGACTCTCCATGACTAGGAAGCAAGCACCCCTGTGGATTTCAGGCAGAGCAGGCACCAGCATTATTCAGGAAGTCCCATAGTAACAGCCTTAGAGGGACTCGTATGGGGAGAGAGTCCCAGCTGTCCAGCAGCCAGGCCCCTACACCCCAAATGCCACCCAGTGGACCCACTTCACGTGGTGCCATACCTATGGTCCAGCACCCTGCCACGGACCCATTAGGCATGAGCCACCCTCTGTTGTGTGCCAGGTTTGCACTTGGGCCTGGGTGGAGTGAACGTCTATCCCTGACACCCAGGACCATCGCCAAAATAGCCTCACCAAGCAAGAACTTCCACTGCAACAGGGAGACCTGGGCAGAGCAACCTCCCGCCATGTCTGCCTCTGTGGAGTGGGACTCACCGCCTGTCCACCTATAGCTTCTGACAATGGCCTGGTGACCAATGTAGGACGCCACATGAAGATCCCCTGGCTCCAACTTGAATTGTGACAATCACAGGAAAACAGAACAATGCAAAACAGTTACATGCCGACTCTCAGTGTATCCACTCCTCTCTTGCTGGATCAGTCTTCCAGAATAGGATGCAAATGTGCCATCTAGGGACGTCATCGGCTAAGTAGGAGTGTTCCCCACAGAGGAGAACGAGCGGCCTGCAAACCTATTCACCCTGAGCCAGGCAGAGATGTTTCACATGGGAAGAAACCAACAAAAGAAGAACTCTGGCAACATGAACAAGCAAGCTAGTTCGACCCCCCGGAAAACGCTAGCACCTGAACAGATCCTAACCAAGGGGATATTGCTGAAATGTCAGAAATGGCAAGATGTGTGAGATTGAAGAGAAAGTTGAATATCAACACAAAGAGCCAAAAATTATTTCAGGACATGAATTTTTAAAAGTTGCTAGACAGACGACACGAGAAAATCCAACAGCCTGAGGTGGTAGCTCACTCTTGTAATTCCAGCACTCTGGGGGGCTGAGACGGATAGATGGATTGAACTCAGGAGTTCCAGATGTGCCTGAGCAAGAGTGAGACCCCGTTTCTACTAAAAATGTAGAAAAACTAGCCAGGAGTTGTGGCAGGCACTTGTAGTCCCAGCAACCCATTCTTTGATGTAAGAGAATCGCTTGAACCCAAGAGTTTGAGGTTGCTGTTAGCTATTGGCAAAAAGGCACTCTACCCAGGGCCACAGAGTAAGCCTCTATCTCAAGAAAAGAAAAAAAAAAAAGATACAACAGAACTTAAGAGAAAAAGATCATTTAGGGACTTTGGAAATTCAGCAGAGCATGAATAAGAGTTTTAACCAGAAGAAAGAATTTTATATCTTGAAGACAAGGCTTAAGTATTAACATGGTCAAAGACACAAATAATAGTATAAAGCAGAAGGAATGATCACTTAGAGAATTATTGAACTAAGCAAAATAAGCTAAAATAAGAATTTTACGTATCCCTGAGGGAGAAGAAAAATCATAAAGCATGGACTATCTGAGGAAATTATTTGGGAAAACTTCCCTGAGATTGCCAGAGACACAGTTATCCAGACACAAGATGGTCATTGAATACCAAGAAGATTCATATCAAGTATGGTGTCTCTGAGACTCTGGAGACTTACTTCAACATTCCACTGACAAAAATGGACAGTTCCCAGAAAGAAAAAGTCCACAAGGAAACATTGGATATATGTGGGACTCTAGAACCAAGGGATCTAACAGACATTTACAAAACACTCTACCTAAAAACTACAGAATATATATTCTTCTTATCAACATATAGATCATTTTTCAAGATCAATCTCATCTAAGGCCCAAAATAAGTCTCAGCAAATTCAGAAAACTTAAAATCATACTGTATATTTTCTCAGATCACAGTGGAATAAAATTGGAAACCAATTACAAGAAAAATTCTCAAATCCATGTAAAGTCATGGATGGTAAACAACCTGTTTCTTTTTCTTTCTTTTTTTAGAGATAGTATCTCACTTTGTCACCCTCAGTAGCATACTGTAGAGTACAGTGGAGTCGCAGCTCACATCAACTTCCAGCTCTCGGGCTTAGGCAATTAGACCACAGGCGCTCTCCACTAAACAACCTGTTTCTAAACAAGCGTTGGGTGAATGATGAAATTAAGATAGAAATTAAGATGCTTTAAACTGAATAACAAAGGAGACATAAGCGTTCAAAATCGTGGGATATAGAAAAAGCAGTTGTAAGGGGGAAGTTCACAGCCTAAAATGCTTATATGAAAAAGACAGAAAAGTCACAAATTAATAACTTAATGTAACATCTCAAGCAACTAGAAAAAGAACAAATCAAACTCAAAGCCAGCAAAAGAAATAGAAATAACAAATCTTACAACAGAACTGAATGAAATGAAAACCAAATTTAAAACAAATACAAAGGATCAATAAACAAATTAATTCTTTAAAAAATTAAACAAAATTAATAAACTACCCACTAGATTAACTAGAAATAGAAGATTAATATCTCAAAAGGCCTCAATCAGAAAAGAAAAAGGAGACATTATAACTTAGACCACAGCAATACAAAATATCATCCATGCATAGTATGAAAACCTCTATGCATGTAAACCAGAAAACCTAGTGGAAATGGATAAGCTCCTGGAAATATACAATGTTCCACGACTGAATCAGGAAGAAAAAGAAATTTTGAACAGACTAATAATGAACAGAGAGATTTAGGCAGTAATTAAAAAAAAAAACTGATGGAAGAAATTGTAGATGATAAAAACAAATAGAAAAATACCCAATGCTCCTGGATTGGTGGAATCAACATTATTAAAATGTCCAAAGTGATTTACAGATTCAGTGAAATTCCCATCAAAATATCAACATCTTACTTCATTTGGAACTGGAAAAGGGCCCAAGTAGCTAAAACAATTTTAGTCAAAAAGAACAAGTCAGGAGGCATCACTTTATGTGACTTCACGGTACACTATAATGCTGTAATAACCAAGCATGCTGCTATGAAAGTAGAAACATAGACCAATGGAACAGAACAAAGAACCCAGAAAGAACCCTGTACGTACGACAAACTGATCCACAAAGACAAAAACATACACTGGGAGAAAAGCACCCCATTCAATAAAGGGAGCAGGGAAAATTATACAGCCACATAGAGGAGAATGAAACAGGGCCCCATCTCTCACCATATACAAAATTGGTTCCAATGGGTAAAAGACTAAAAACAAGGTATGAAACAAGATGAATTCTGCCAAAAATGTTGGAAAAACTCTTCTAAACATAGGCCTAGACAAAGAATTTGACTAAGACCTCAATAGCAAATAGAGCAATGAAAGCTGTAAATAAGAGGGACTTAATTAAATTTAAAAGCATCTGAACAGGAAGGAAAATTATCAACAGAATAAACAAGGAACCTGCAGAGTGTAAGAAAATATTTGCAAACTGTACATCCCACAAAGGCCTAACAAAGAAGTAAAACAAATCAGCAAGAAACAACCACCCCATCAAAAAGAGGGCAAAAACATGAACGGGATTTTTTTCAAAAGAAGATAGACAAATGACCAACACACAAATGAAAAAAAAATGCTCAGCATCTCTAATCATCAGGGAAATGCAAAATAAACTACCTTATTTTGGTAGATACTACCAAAAGATACTACCTTACTCCATCAGAACGTCCACTAGTAAAAAGTCGAAAATGATGCCGACTGGCATTAAAGCAGAGAAAAAGAAATGTTTATACACTGTTGGTGGGATGCAAATTAATACAACACCTATGGAAAACAGTATGAAGATTCAGAAAAGTATTAGCAGTAGAGCTATTTTTCAATCTACTAATCCCATTACTGGAAATCTATCCAAAGGAAAAGAAATCATTTTACCAAAAATCTCCTGTACTTCAAAGTATGCTGCAGCACAATTCTCATTTCTTAAGACACAGGATTGACCTAAGTACCCATCAACTCACAAGTAAATAAAGAAAAATATAAATAAGTATATTTTTATATTTGTATATACGTAAATATATGTACACATACAGGGTATCCATCAAGTTCGTGTGCAATTTAAAATAACTATGGGTTGGCTGGGCACCCATAGTCCAGTGGTTAGGGTGCCTGCCAGATGCTCTGGGGCTGGTGGTTTTGAACCCAGCCCAGGCCTGCTAAACAAACAGAAAAAAAGAAAATAGCCAGGGGCTTTGGTGGGCACCTGTTGTTCTAGCTACTTGGAAGGATGAGGCAAGAGAATTGCTTAAGCCAAGTGTTTGAGGTTGCTGTGAGCTATGATGCCATGGCACTCTACTGAAGGTGACAAAGTGAGACTCTGTCTCAATAAAAAAAAGTAAAAGTTAACTATTGCACACGAAGTTTATAGATTCTGCACACACACATACACACACACACCATGGAGTACTACTTAGTTATAAAAAGGAATAAAATAAGGTCTACCACTTGGATAGAACTAAGCCATTATCCTAAGTGAGGTATGTCAAGAATGGAAAAACACATGCCACGTGTTCTCACTAATAAGTGTGAGCTGAACACAAGGTATAAACAGGGATAACAATAGGTAAAAGACATTGGATTCTAAGAAGGAAGAACAGAAGCAGAGTGGGGATAATAACTTACCTAGCTGGTATAGTGAACGGTGTCCTGGTGACAGGCACAGGACAGCCCTGACTTCAGCAGTGTACAATGTATCCATGTAACAGAAACATCAGCAAACCCCTTAACATTTTGAAACAAACAAAAAAAATTACAGAAATCTGCCTGGATCTCACTGATCTAAATTCATGGTGCGAGCAGAATTTCTGCAGGTTCTTTTCCTCACTTTATCCAAGTTTCTAAAAGCTACTTCTATTCCCTGGTGGTGGACACTTTCTTTCATCCTCAAAATGAGCAACAATGAGTCAAGTCCTTAGTCCCCTCTTCTCTCTTTCAATTTTAAGGTTTTTCTGATTACGATGAGCAGACTTGGGCAATACAAGAAAATCTTTCTACTTTAAAAGTCAAGTAAGTAGCAACCTAATTCTGTCTAGCAAATTTACTGGGTATATTATAGATGATGAAGAAGTCAACTGTTGCTAAAGGAAAAGATCTTGCTCTATTCTCTACTCCTTGAACATTTACAAAGCTGAATTAAGTTCAGAAATTAAAAACTTCTCGAGGAAATTTTGTTTGTAATACTGTTACAATAATAACTACAGAGAATGAACTTTGCTGCAAAATAAAGGAAAAGTGTTTGACTTTCTCAATTTACTTAATGGCTACATTTCTTTCACGGAAATGTTTCATGTATGGAATATATTTTTGGAAAGACAGAATCAAATGAACATGACTCAAGAAAACATAAAAAATACAAATAGACATATAACAAGTAAAGAAATTTAATTAATAACCAAAATAACATCCCACAAAGAAATTCCCAGGCCCAGAAGGCATCACTGAAGAATTCTATCAGTTTAAACGAGACTTAACAACAATTTCTCACGAACTCTTCCAAAAACTCGAAGAGGAAGAACCATTTTCGAACTCATTTAACAGGTTAATATTACTATGATATGAAAACAATAAGAAATCAAGACAACATATATGTATTAATATCCCTTAAGAATGTATATTCAAAAATCTTCAAAAAGTTCTAGCAAACTGAATCTAGCAACATATATACCCCAATCTATGTAGACCATTACCAGGTGGGATTTATTCCAGAAACATGAAAGTTGGCTGAACATATGAAAATCAATAATCTAATACATCAATTAATAGAATAAAGAAACACATGAATAACAAACACACGACCATTCTAACAGATGCGGAAAAAGCATTTGACAAAATATAATACATTTTCATGTGTATAATTAAAAAGCTCTATGAAAATGGAAGAAAAGAAACTTATTAACTGACAAATACATCTAGGAAAATTCCACAGCTAATATTATGCCTTCTAGTAAAAAAAAAAAAAGATTACTTTTTCCCTAAGACCAGGACCAAGAAAAGGATGCCTCCTCATTACTTCTAGTGAACATTGTAGTAAAGGTTCTAAGGCAAGGAAATGAGATAAAAAAGCATACAGATTGGAAGAAAGAAGTGTTACTATATTCATGGACGAAATTATCCGGTATAATTAAAATCCTAGGGAAGACACATACGCACAGATTCACACGCTTAATCAGATAGTAAAAGTCTTTAGTGAAGTTTCAGGATAGAAGATAAAACTGAATCAAAAATAAAGCTAAAATCAATCCCATTTACAATTATATCAAATAAACTAAAACATGTAGCAATAAATTTAATAAATAACTGAAGTCTTGCACACCGAAAACCAGAGAACATCACTAGAAGAAATGAAAGAAGGCCTAAATAAATGGAACAAAACATTCATGGATCAGAAGACTATACAGTAGAAACTCTGTAGGTTGACCACCCAATAACCATAAAAAAAAAAAGTCAACATACAGAAGTGTTCCACATAAGGAAGTAGGCCTACTGTCCTGATACACACGTGGTGGATCTTCGGTCTATAGAAATTAGGTCAACTTAAAGAGGTGGCCAATGTGGGAAGGTGATCAACCATGAAGATTCTATTGGATTTTTAAAATGAGAGTACCCCCCAAATAGACTTACAGATTCAAGACAGTGCCTATGAAATTCATAATTACTTTTTTTTTAAATATTAACAAGGTGACTCTAAAATTCATATGAAAATATAATGGACCCATTATAGCCAAATGATCTTGAAAAAGAAGGACACAATTAAATAATTCATGCTTCTCAATTTCAGCATTTACTACCAGTCTACACTAATCCAGGTGGAGTAGTAGAGTAGTCCTGGCATGAAAATAGACATGTAGATCAATGGATTATTATTTAGATTTGAATGTTTATTTGATAAAGGACAATGATGCAAAGAAAACTCAATAAAGAAAAGAATAGTCTTTTTAATACCTGTTGCAAGTAGAATTGGACATCAAGATATAGAAGAATACAAAATTTCAAAAATTAACTCAAAATGAATCACAAACTGCATTTAAAGAGCTAAAATTATAAAACTCTTAGAAAAAAACATAGGGCAAATCTTCTTGACCTGGGATTTGGCAATGGATTCCTATATCAAAAGCACAAGAGGATATACAGACAAATAAACAGATGGACAAATAGATAAACAGAAAAATAGATAGGACTTTACATTGAAAACTTTTGTTTTGAACTATTTCATCAATATATTTAAAATAATGAGAGAAAATATTGGTAAATTGTGTATCTGTGAAAGGATTTGTATCCAAAAAAATATAGAGAACTCTCACAAGTCAACAATAAAGAGACAAATGACTCAAAAATTTCAAAGGATTTGAAAAAACATTTTTCCAAAAAGGCATACAAATGGTCAACAAGCATATGAAAAAATTGTTCATGATTAACAACTTAAAAATGCAAATAAAAATAAAAGGAGATATTACTTATACCCACTAGCATATTAGAATCAAAATATAAATGGTATGTGTTGACAAGGATATCGAAAAACTGCAACTGTCAGATACTATTACTGGGTATGTAAAATGGTGTAGTTGCTTTGATGAACAGTGTAGCACTTCCTTGAAAAATAAAAAATAGAGTTAATAAATGACCCAGTAATTCCAGTCCTAGGTATTTACCCAATTGAATTGAAAATATATGTCCAAATGAAAACCTATGGATGTTCATAGAAGTATTACTCATAATAGTCCAAAGGTAAAAACTTTTCAAATATTGGGCAGCACCTTTGGCTCAGAGGAGTAGGGCTCCAGCCCCATATTCCAGAGGTGGCTGGTTCAAACCCAGCCCTGGCCAAAAACTGCAAAAAAAAAAACATTTCAAATATCAATCAACTTATGAGTAGAAAAACAAAATGTAGTATATCCATGCAATGGAACATTCTTCAGCCATGAAAAAGAATGAAGTACTAACACATGCTGAAACACGAATGAGCCATTAAAAAGGCCACATAGTAATGATTTACATGCGATGTCAGGAGTATGCAAATCCACAGATAAGGTAGCTTAGTAGTTGCCTGTTGCTGGGAACAGAAGGGAATGAGGAGTGAATGCTAATAGTACCAGCTTTTTATTCTGGGGTGAGGCAAATGTTCTCAAATTAGATAATGGCAATGGTTGCACATTAATGAATTTCTAAAAATTACTTCATTACATTTTACAAGGATGAATTTTATGAAATATAAATTATGTCTCAATAAAGGCCTTTTATAAAATAATCCGTGGAATAGAGACAAATATTTTTTGTTTGTTTTTTTGAGAATAATATCGATACCAACTTCTTATACACTGGGGAAACTAAAACTGTTCTATCAAGTTCTACAGCAATGTTTGGTGATCTTTAATGTGCACCCCTGGGAATCTTGTTGAAATGAAGTTTCAGATCCAGTATGTCTAAGGTGTGAGCTGAGATTTTATAGCTCTAGCATGTTCACATACGCTGTGGATGCTGTCTGTGTTTATAAGGAACCCCTTGAGTAAGTAGCAAGATCTTAGAATAGCACTGTTCCATATGCCATAATAGCACTGTAGCCATAGCCACCAGTGGCTACTGAGAATTGAAATGTGGCTCGTTAGAATTAAATGTGTGCAAGTATAAAGTATGCACTAGATGTTAAAGACTTAATAAGAAAACAAAGAATTAAGATGCCTTATGAATAATATTTCATACTGAGTCACATTGTTATTAATTTTTTGGATACTGGGTTAAATATAATATTAAATTAATTTTACCTGTTTATTTTCCTTTTTAAATTCCCAGAAAATATTAATTACTTATGCATTTTACATTATATTTCTAAGAGTTATTCTAAAGTACTTTTTTTTTAATTACCACTAGCAAACTATGTGGCTGTAAATAAGATGTTATCAATATTAGGAAGATTCTGAATTTTCTAAGGCTATGAATAGGTGGTCCACAAGTATATTCTGCTGAATTAATACAATGGATAATTAACAGGAATATACCCCAAATATAGTTGTGTAGTGATACTAAGAAGTGCTGTCAAAAGCAGAAGAGAAGGAGATTGTTAAAAACGCCTGTCTTCAAATAATGTGGTATAGCCAAGGCTCACAATAAAATCTAGTAGTAGAAAGTATATACTAAAAAATAGCAAAGGAATTGAACTGAAAAGAAAATTAAAAGATAGAAATTAAACAAGAGCAAGTCCACGAAAACCAAAAGCATATTTACACGAAAAGATAAATGTGTACTTATATATAATATGGAAAGGTAACATTTATATTGCTTAATTATTCAAACTCATCTAAATATGTCATTTACAAATGCAATTATAAATGTAAGACATAGAAGAAAATATAATTGTATTATGCTGAGCTAGATGGGCATAGAAAGTAATTTAAATAAGTCTTTCTTTCTGATTTAAAAATGTGTTGTGCATTTATATCAGTTAATGAGTATAAAAGAAATATTTAGGTAACATCAGAAATTTAGTCAAAACTTGAACAGAAAATCAAAATTGTAATTTGTCAAAATAGCATGTTAACAAATACCTATCCACATACAATTATGGTACAGATCAAAAGAGACTAGAAAGCATTCATTTTGGCAAATTAAATGAGAAAAATCTTGATAATCTGTAAAGAGAGAGACAAAGGCCAGAGACATAGAAAATTTTACTTCTCCAAATACCTTACCTAGAATAAAATTCATGTCATTTAGGGGGACAAGTCTTTTTTATCTTTAAAGACTCAGATAAATAATCATTTTATTTCTGGGGTATTTTCTTAATCTATTTAGCATCATTAAATATTTGTGTATGCAATTCTATTTTGGCTCACAAAATATTGTAAGAAATTTTTATGTTCTTATATACTCTTATGTGGATAATAGATTATTAAGGGAAAAAACTACTACTAACTTCAAAACAAGAACTCTTGAGTATAAAACATGTCTTTGTCCATTCTTTTCATGTGATTAAAAGAGGACAAAATCTAGGCTCATAATTGAGAGTCCTTTTTAAGGGAGGATGTCACATCTAATAACAAAATTATGATAATGCAATTTGATTTTAATTGAAAAAATAAACTCTGTAATATAAAGCTAATTATAGTTGTAGTCCTAACTGGTAGCTACTATGTCTTGAAAGGATCTGTTCCTAAAGTTAATTAAACTTGACATTCACATGGTCAAATCCTGCCAACCATAGTTTCCAAGTAATTTTCCTTTCCCATAACATTCTGCCATAGAATCACATTCTTTTTTGTTTTATTTGCATTGTTTGATAATAAACAATCAACCTATCTTGTTCTTGGGAAGTGAAAGAGAAGGGAGTCAACGTTCTCTCACGCTAAAAAAAACTTTTCATCCCAAGATTATTCACATAGCCAAATCTGAGTTTTCAATGTATAAGGGTGTTTTAGCTCAGGCTCTGAAGTATGACTATCTATAGACAGGCCTCTGTTGTTCTTTGCAGGGATGAGAAAGGGTTACCTGGCATTCCAGGAAATAAACACTTTACTCAACATTTACTTTATGGTATGTCTAGAAGAAACAAAATTAGCTACTGCTTGAGGAAAAAAAAATGTTCCTCCTAACGTTTAGAGGCTTTTTTAAAGGTAACAAATTACCAAAAACTGTATCAAACATGAATGAATAAATGTTGAGTCTCAACTTACTTGTCTTTCTCCACATTTACCTATAACAAATTTTTCTTTTGTTCTCAATGCTAATGGTCATTGGCTCATTTTCTCTTACCCGGAACAGTTATGTCACGTCTCTTGACTAATATGCATGCATTTGCCACTAAAAGACATTTTAACTGAGAGCTGTCACATCCGTCATCTCCACTTGGTCTGGTTAAAAATTGTATCTGCCTTCTTGAATTAATTTCAGCTTGCCTGAGCCCAGCAGGGGAGTTCTGAGTGGTTTAGTTAAATTCTTCGTTTAAAAAGAACATTAGACTTCTCCCATTTAGAGCTTTCCTACACATTTCCTTTTTGTTTCATATTACTAAAATAATTATATAAATAAATATATATATATGGCTCGGCGCCTGTGGCTCAACGGGCTAAGGCGCCAGCCATGTACACCTGAGCTGGCGGGTTTGAATCCAGCCCGGGCCCGCCAAACAACAATGACGTCTGCAACCAAAAAATGGCCAGGTGTTGTGGCGGGCGCCTGTAGTCCCAGCTACTTGGGAGGCGGAGGCAGGAGACTTGCTTGAGTCCAGGAATTGGAGGTTGCTGTGAGCTGTGATG